>JAHBMJ010005856.1:0-23167 GCA_018398765.1 Chromera velia | reverse complement strand
GGCTTGTAATGGTTGCGTGTCTTTGGAGTAGTGCTGCTTCGAGCATCCGGGCAATTTTGGCGCAATCCTGTTTGTCTTTGCTGCCTTTTGGGGAGGGGTTCTGGGGAGCAAGCAGAAGAGAGTCATGAATCCAGGAATGAGTGTGATCCTGTGTCTAATTTGGGAGAAGGAACGTGGGCTCTCGTTGGAGTGAACTGAACTGGACCGTTCTGGTAGATTCATCGTGTGGACATTCATTCTTTTCTTCAGAGAGCGCCCGATTGGCAAGAGAACTCGAACTCGATGTGCTTGTAGACCTGTTCGGAAAGTGAGTGTGTGAGTATGTGCGTGTGTGTGTGCGTGCAGATCCCGTGGCACCTGTTGGACGCCATTTTCTTCTTCAGCGAGACGAAAATGACAGTGCCGTTGGAGGACTCCAGGTGAGAGAGAGAGAATTCAGGGAGAGAAACGAAGAGAAGAAAGCAAGGAAGACAATTGAGGAGGGGAATTGAAAGGCTCTCCTGAGAAAGAGGAAAGGAAGGGAACGAAAGTCGAGGAAGGAAAGACCTAAGCGGATGGAGCACAGACTCACTAACATGAGTTTGAACAAACCAGCTTGCTTGCTTGCCTGCCTGCCTGCCTGCCTGCCTGCCAGAAATTGATTCGATCGATCAACATCACTCACTCACTCACTGCAGGGAAGCCTGGCAGACCCTGTTGAAGATCCGGAAGGCCCTCCGTCAGGGTGTCCAGCTGCGGGCTCTCCAGACCTCCCCCCATCTGATCCTTCTCAGCGGTGTGTTCTACACCGAAGTCCTCAAACCTCTCCTGGCAAAGTGGGCGCTCTTCTTCCTCCACTCCCGGAAGTTCTATGGACAGGTAGGCCGGCCAGGGGGCATGGGAAGGGGGAGGGGTTCTGACAGGAAGTGTCTTCCTTCTCTGGTAGCAAGAGCTGTCTCTTTCTCTCTCTCTCTTTGCGTGCATAAACGGTTCTGAATAGATCTAAAGAGTTTCATTCTTGTTTCGGGTAAAAGACCGGATAATACTTCGAAGAAAGAAGAACAACTTTTTGGCTGATCGCAGGACCTGAACGACTCGAAGATCTGCGAGTACCTCTGTCTGCCCTTGGAGATTGGTCCCCGAAGTTCCTCCGGTCTCCTTCACGCCGGTCTGTTCGATGCTGTTGACAGGATCTCAGACGTGAACATCAAAATGGTCAACCTGATGAGGGAGTGGCTGAACTCCCTATTGCCACACTGCCTGCAGAAGATTCACAGAGTCTCGTCAGTCGCTCTGTCTGTCTGTCCAGTTTCCCCTTTGTCTTCTTTTCTTTTCTTTTCTTTTCTGTTCTTTTTTGCCTCTGAATGTCTATTCGAGTTGGTTTTCTTTTCCTTTCAGGGCGATTGAATTTGACATTCGACCAAAGCAGATCAAGATGTCAGTGGGTCATCAATCAAAGAGAAAGTGCTGAATTGTTCTTCTTCGCCGAGTGCTTTCTATCAATAGTTGTGCTCTTCAGTTTTCCCCTTGTATCATTTCTCGAAAGGCATTTGACAGTCATCGACACAGGCCACAAGGATAAGACTGTACGGCGAGGGGGGGAAATGCCAATGCGTTTTGGCACTCGTTGGTTGATGGTGTGGTGGGGCGTGTGCGCAGCCGAAATGCTTCTCTCTTCATTTTCTTACGCGTTGTCTACACGCCAGCCCCATTCTCTCTCAAATAGCGTTTCCCTCATGTCTCTCTGCACGTGTGTGTTCTTTTTTGTGTAACTGACAGCTTCGGTGTGCTGACACCAACGGAACTCCGACGGCAACTGGAGGTGAACCCGGCCATGCCCCGGTCCCGCGGCGTTGTCGCTCTGCCCTTCGTCGGCAAGGACGCGCCTTCTTTGGCCTCCGAGTTCTCGCACCCGGATATCGTCATCGGTCGGTCGGTCGGCTTTTTGATTGACTGGTTAAAAATAAGATAAGAAAGAAGAATCGGCAGAAGAGGGGGCTAGAGAGGCAAGCTACGCTTCTTATCGTCCTTCTCTTTATTTATGATTCACACGACAAAACCGCAGCCGAGTGGTCTCACACTCATGCGCTGTTCAGACACCGGCTTTTGACAGTCAATTGTTTGCTGGATCGCCCTCTGTATATGTGTGCATGTGTGTGTTTTTGTGTACGTAATGGATGTATTAGTATATATGAGTGCTTATGTGTCTGATTTCTGTGTGCAGGTCTGACGATCGTTGCGTACCGACTCCAGGGCTTGCGCCTGGATGACTTTCGAATTCTGATGTTGGAGCAGATGGACCGAATGGTAGGTCTGTTTTTGATTTGACGACGCCGCTTTTCTCTTCGTCTGTTGTCTTTGGGCCGGGGGGGGCGGGAAAGGGGGGCAGGCGGTCATGGACGATGGAAGAGGGAAAGGGGGGCAGGCGGTCATGGACGATGGAAGAGCTGTGGGTTCACAGTAGAGCTGTGTACATGTATGTATGTGCCTGATTCGACTCGAGCGTGTTGAAAGAGACACGAGGGGGAATCACATCACGAGAAGAAAGCCTGGCTAGTCAGCATGCCAATGAGTGCATTTTTCTTCTGGCGTGTGACGGTAGTGAGCAGTTGAAATGAAAAGAAAGAGCGCAGGAGTTGTTTCATGCACAACTGCGGCAGCCAAATAAAACGAGAGAAAGACAGACATCCACAACTGTGTGCAGGTGAGCGAAGGCGCGATTGGGGACCATTCTGTGCGTCTGGCCTGCACTGAATGGATCGGCTGGGTAGAGAAGGGAGGCGGGAAGGTGAGGGGAGACACTCGAAGGGAGAAACTGAAGGGCAAGAGGGGGGGGAGAGGAGGGGGATGCGAGATGGACTCTGCCTCACAGGCCCTGGGAGACGCGGCAACTGTAGGGGTGAGTGACTTGCTCGGCATGTCTGGCTGCATGGTGTTCCGTCCGTTCAAAGGGAGGTTTTATTCTGGGAAGGAAGTTGACATTCCGACTCGACCGCTTTTTCTGTTGGCTGCTTTGCTGTGCGCCTGTTTCTCATTCTTTTCTCAGGCTTTATTTGAGAAATTCTGCAGAGCTTTTTGCCCCTTCAAAAAATTCACCTTTCTTTAGCCAGTTTGCATTGCTGACTAGCTTTGTTTCTTCTGAAACACGCAAAATATTTTTGTCCCGCATGTCTGCTTTTTTGCCATCCAAACTTCCACTGTAGTCCTTTTCCGTCACCCCTCGCGCTCTCATAGAGTTTTCATGTGTCTGTGCTATATTCTTCTCTTCAAATGTTCATGAATGAATGAGTTCGTTGACACCTCTCCTTCAGGGCCCGACAAGCATCGCAGACGTGGTGCCTGGTTTGAAGCACAGCACCGAATCTGGGGGCGCTGTCGAGGGCGGAGGGGGAGGGTTCGCTGGTGGAATCAACGCTTTTGAAATGCCCCCCCTGGTCTTATGGGGGAATTTTTTCCGTGAGGGCGGGGGGGGGGGGGGGGGCGGGTCGGGAGACAAAGAGGGAGGGCAGAGCGGGAGGTTTAAATGGGGTTCAACGGCAGAGGAGGAAGAGTTCCTCGCAGCCTTGCAGGTCAGTTGAGCAGGTGTCGGTCGGTACATGCCTCTCTCTCTCAATGACATGTGGGGATGAGGAGGGACCCTTCGTGGGTTTATTTTCTTTTCGTGGGGACCATGGAGACTTCGTTTGTTTGGATTGGTCCGTTTGCTCTACACATCCCTCATCTTTAGTCTCCTTTTGGGAGGATACTAACCGAGCTAACCTACAAGGACTTCTTCGGACCGATTCAGCAATCTGTCTGAAAAACTTTTGCGGCAATGGATGAAGGCGACGGAACGCACTGCCCTCATGCCGAAGGACCCTTCCTGTCCCTCATGCCGTTTTTTCTTTCTCTCTTTCTTTCACTTTCATCCACTTTTGTTGCCTGCCTGCCTGCCTGCCTGCCTGCCTGCAGAAAATGTGGCCCCTGGAGATTTTAGACCGAAGCCTTGCAGACAGGGAGCAGCTGAAGATCCTTTACTGCTTTTTGTGGAACTCGCCCCTCCTGATCCAGTCGTTTCTCTTCAGAGTCGTTTTCCCTTTGACCCTCGAACACGCCCTTCAACAGCTGTCGGCGTCTGGGCAAGAGATTGGTGGGGAGATTCTCTTTCCCATCCGCCTGGGCTTCTCCGGCACCCCCTCGGACCTCCTTCCCCTCGAGTTGGGCAGCTGCCACTACGAGGCCGGGACTGACGGGAAAATGGTCAGTCAGTGAGTCGGTGGGTGGGTCAGGGGACTCACCGGCAGGCAGGCAGAGAGCAGGAATTAAGGAGTGGCAGTACAGGACAGAGAGTACGTGCGACCTGAAGGATTGTTGAACAATACTGTCCTGCTTTCCTGCATCAGAGCTCCGCCCTTTTCACATGAACCTGCCCTCAATTGGTGCGCACTCGATTAGCGAACGTGAATTGTGAATGAAGCACGTGAGAGCAACCAAGCTGTTTGTCTGTATCAACGTCAACGGTATTGTGCAGACAAGAACGCAGGAAGCTTGACTACAGGACAGAGAGTACGTGCGACCTGAAGGATTGTTGAACAATACTGTCCTGCTTTCCTGCATCAGAGCTCCGCCCTTTTCACATGAACCTGCCCTCAATTGGTGCGCACTCGATTAGCGAACGTGAATTGTGAATGAAGCACGTGAGAGCAACCAAGCTGTTTGTCTGTATCAACGTCAACGGTATTGTGCAGACAAGAACGCAGGAAGCTTGACTACCCTTTCCTTCCTTCCTTCCTCTTGCAGATTCGTTTTCTGACGTCCCCCGATGTGATGGATCTGCGTCTCCTCGACTTTCCGGGCGGGTGGACCGTCAAGAAGCTTCTACAGAGCATTGCAGGTCAGGTCTTTCAAAAGAAAAGAGGAAAAGAAGTGTGCCCTTTGACCGACTGAGAGTGCAGCAGCAAGCCTCTCTCTCATGTCTTCCGCGCCTTTTCATGCGAGACCAAATTGTGCTTCAATCTTATTTTTCTCTTTCTTTCTTTCTGTGTGCGTGCAGAAACGGAACCTTCTCCTCATGCGCTCATCGACACAGGAGCCCTGATCACAGGTCAGCATGTTTGTCAGACCTAGCTGTGCGTTTTTTTCTTCCTTCAACTCCCTTCATCTCTTTTCTTCGTCTTCAAAAGTGATTTGAAAGGAAAGACGCAAACATGCTACGCGAGGGAATTCAGAGTAGCGCACTCATTCATGCGGGTAAGATCGGCAGTAGCAAGCAAGAACCAGGCAATTTTGCTTTGTCCAAATGATTATGTGCAGGAATGGAGAATATGGAGGTTGGAAAGTTTTTGATGGAAAAGGGACTGAAGGTCAGTCTGTGCCTGCCTGCCTGCCTGCCTGCCTGCTTGTGTGTGTGTGTGTGTGTGTGTGTGTGGTGTGTGTGTGTGTGTGTGTGTGTGTGTGTGTGTTCTCGCATTTTTTTTCGCGCCCGTGTCTTCTGCCTTCTTTTCCTCCCTTGGAGTAGCTGTTCCACGTTTACTGTCCGCCCTACAAGGACCACAGAGCTTTGAGGGGACATCAGCGCCCTCGCGATCGCTCTGCCTCATTCGTCTCCCGGTCATATATTAGCAAAAACAGGTTTCCTTTATGGTTGTCAGTTGTCTGTTTTCCTGCTTGTCTCCCTGCTTACCTGCCTCTGTCTGTGTCTCTGTTTGTCTGTCTGTGCAGGATCTGGACGGCGTGGTGTTTCTCGACAGGGAGGACAGACAGGTCATTAGCCAGAGAGAGATGCAGAGAGAAACTCAGCCAATGAACTCATAGAATGCACCTGCTGCCGAGTTCATCTTCTCCAAGAACAAGAAAATTCGACAATTCCGTGTTGGAATTTGGCCGGGTGCTCGACAGGATCCTTCTGTTGGCCTTGTTGTGCATTTGGAAAAGAAAAGAAAAGAAAAGAAAGGGTCTTTCTTTCAGTGTCTCTCAATCGCCTCCTTCGGCCCCTCTATGCGTGTGTGTGTATGTATGTATGTTCGTGCGTGCGTGTGTGAGAGCAGATGATAATTCTTCGAGAGGGCTGGAGAGTGATGAAGCTCGCACAGTGCGGCATTTCTCCGAACAAGAGGTTCACCTTCTACGATCAAGTGTCAGTCTCTCTCTCTCACACACACACACTCTCCCTGTTGTGTTGGCTCTGCTCCTTTATTCTGCCTCTGTGTCCGTCGATCTTTCTTCTTCTTCTTGCGCCCTCGCCTGTTTGCCATCATTCATCCATCCACTGTCCGTTTTCCCCCTGTGCTCCCGTGACTCCTCTTTTTCTGCATGGGGGCTGCATGTGTGCCATGCCCGAAGCAACACGAGATTTTGTCTGTCGTGTCCTCCCTTTCCCTTGTCGCAGGCACACCACGGGACAGGACATCAAGCAAGGCATTGGCGCACGTGCGTTTTTGACTGTGGGGAAGGACATGGTATTCAGAGACTACGCGCAGGGGGCGTTCAGAATGAGAGGAATCGGGTACGTCGGGACAAGCCGGGAGGGGGAGTGAATGAGATCGAAACTGTCTGTCGGTCACACAATATTAATGTGAAGGACAGGACAAGACAAGAGAAGACGAAGGAATGGTTGCAGTAGACGGGAGAGGGGGGGCTCGAGAGGCGCTCGTGAGTGTTGGAAAAGGTTTTTTGTGTTTAGCACCTGTCTTCCTGTCTGCTGGTCAATGTCTTCCTGCAGGCAGGGGCAGACGTTGACGCTGCTGCTGCCTCCAGAGGTCGCCGAGTTGGTGGCAAAGACTACGAAGTTAGCCTCCATGCCCTCGCAGGCGGTGCAGGAACTTTTGAAGAAGAGGAGGTACACGAAAGGAGCAAAAAATGCACACGGACTCGGTATGTCGACTTTTTCCCTTTCTCTGCTTCCTCCTCTCGTTTTTTTTCTCTCCCATCGCGTTCATGAACGGCAGGCGGGCAGTGTTTTGGTGGTCGAGCAGAAAAAAACCTCTGCCTGCAGGGTAAAGGCTGGCTCATCTTTGCTTTCGAACATCTTTACTTCAACGCTGGATCTTCGTGTCTTTCTCTCTTCATTTTCTGCAACATTTGTTTTGTGTGTGTATGGTAACAATCGTTGGGTGCGTCGTTTCTTACTCTACCTGCTTGCTAACAGGCGCCAAGCTCCTCAATTCACCCCCAGAAAAAAACGCCTGCACAACATGTGCTCTCCTCAACTTGTTTGTGTTTTATCAATAGAACGAGTCTCCACCTCAATTTATGTTTGTGTGCAGGCCCGACTGGTGCAGTCGCACCTGCAATAAGTCCCGCCCCTTTGAGCGCCTTCCCCTCCTCCCCCGCCGTCTCCTTGCAAGGGGGCGCCGCCGGTAGTGGGCAAGGGCTGGCTGCAGGGTCAGGAATGGCAGCCCCGATGAGTATGGGTGCCGCTGCGGGGGGGGCGGTGGTCCCTGGAGCGGGTTGGGATCTGAACCTTTTGGAGGCCTTCCCTGCGACTGAGGCGGGGACCTCGACGCAGGCGCCCTCAACAGGTGGGTAGGTAGGCAGGAGGCAGCTAGAAAGAAGGAATGAGATCCTTTCCTTTTAGAAAGAACACATTGGGCTGCCGGCTTTCTTGCTCTATTGCATTTTTGTCTGTGTTCGTTTTGACTGTCTTCCGAGCTCATTTTCTCTTTTTTGCGCGCAGCTGGAGGAGACCTTGCTTCTCTCGACCTCTTAGGCCTGGCGGCACAACCTGGGGGTGGGGGGGCACCTTCGGCGGGAGGGAGTAGTACACAGGGGGGGCCTCTGGTGCCTCCTCTTGGGTCTAATCCAAATCCTAGTCTCCAGCCGATGCAACCAGTGGGGGTCTCCCAAATGGGGCTGCATGGGGGGGCCATGCGGGGGGGGCCCGAACCGCCACGACCCCGCAGTCCATTCGACGAGCTCCCGACACCTGCTGCTGCAGCGGCGGCTTCGTCGGGCACTGGGATGGGAATGGGAGGGGGTGACGGGGGAGGGGAGGCAGCTGCCCCGTCTGCAGTGCTCTTGATAGCGACTGAGGAGGAGACGGAGAAAGCTCTTTTGGAGGTTGGTGTGTCGAGCCGTTCCCCAGTGATCCTCTATGCCGATTCTTGGTCTCGCCGGGATGGCCGCTTTTGTCTGCCTTTCTGTCTGTCTGTCTGTCTGTCTGTCTGTCTATTTGTCTGTCTGTCTATCTGTCTGTCTGTCTGTCTGTCTATCTGTCTGTCTGTCTGTCTGTCTGTCTGTCTGCCTTTCTGTCTGCCTGTCTGTCTATCTTTCTGTCTGACTGTCTTTCTTTAGAAAATATAGTCAGTCTGTCTGTCTGTCTGTCTGTCTGTCTGTCTATCTGTCTGTCTGTCTATCTGTCTGTCGGACCGTCAGATGAGAGGAATGGAGAGGAAGTAGAAAGAGAATTCATGACGCACACTACGTGAAGGAGAAAGATGGAGAAATTGCCGTCGTGCGATTTCAAAAAACAGCCTCTCCTTAATCAATCAATCGATCCAGTGTGTGTTCGTCAGTCTGGATTCAAAGGTGCGTGCGTGGGGGGGTAGGTCAACAACGAACGTATCTCTGTGGGTTTCTTTGGGTTCTCGTTTCCTCTTGTTCTAGTGAGTTGGTCTGCAACAAATTGCTTGATTGATTGCAGATATGCGGGTGGCTGGTCATTCGCGGAATCGAGAGCGAGCAGGTGCAGTCCCTCCTCTTGGCCCAGCAAAACCTGGGTGGGTTGGTGGGTAATTGAGTGAGTGAGTTGGGGGGGGGCACTGCCACTTTACAACTCCTTGGTACCTTTTCTTCCAAAGAGACTTTCTTCAAAAGACACAAGCAGCTGGTTTCGTGGAAGATTTGTACATTTCCCAGCGGTCTACTGTAGAGTTTTGTTTCTGGCGTCCCTTCTCGATGGATGGAGAAGCCTCACGTTCTGTCTGTCTCTTTGCAATGTCTTGCTTGCTGCTTCTACAATTAAACAGGTAATTTGTGGAGGAAGAAAGCCCTTGCGGCTCTCGAGGACGCTCACGCACAGGTAAGTGGGGATGAGGGTCAGGGAAATGAAGGAGGTTGCTCGCTCAAACTTTGTTTCGTGCAGTTGTACAAATGTTGTAGAAATCTCAAAAAGACCAAGTAAGTTACAGTCATGCCCATGTCCTGTTTGGCTGCATGTAACCTTTTGTCTCATGGTTCAAGAAGACGACGGTAACGAGAAGGGGACCTCGTGTATGCGTTGGTGCTTGGGGATAACAATGAGCGCAGAAAGAATCAAAAGCTGCATGCGGAGTTGGTCTGCTCGCAGAACTTGCTGGTTTGTTTGTTTTCTCCTTCGGGTAACCTCTCTCTTGGTTCTTTCTTCTGTTTTGATTGTTTTTTCTTTTTGTATTCTTTGGCTTGCACCATGCATGCATGCAGGTGGGCAACACGGGGTGTCCCCAGAAGTTGAAGCTCTGCGTTGATATTTTTCGGGACAGGTTGAACTTCAACATCGCTTCTGGGGTCAGTCAGTGAGTGAATCTTTTCGGATGCATGCAAGGATTTGAAGTAACGGTCGGGTGGCTGCTTTGGCATTGCTCATTTTGTGTACACTGAAAGAAAGAAGAAGTCGACCAAAAAAATGGCTCTTCTCCATGAGCACATGGAACCTTTTCTCCTCAGGCTCGGCATAAACAGACACACGAATTACTGTCACTGTCCGCTCCTCGCTGCACGGGTTGTCATGCGAAACGAACAATGCCCCCCCACCCCGCCACCCAAAAACAAAACTCTCGCAGGTCCCAAATCCCAAAAGTCACCTGGAGCGGCTAGAGGAGGCGGCGAAGGCTAACCACTTCCTCATTGAAGATGGGGCTTCGCAAGTCGGTCGTCAAGACTTCTTCTTACGAGAAAGGCACAAGGAAGGAGCGACATGGGGGGATGAATTGCGACAACTGTTTCTTTTTTGCATTGCCTTGCGTGATCCCTCCCACTCATGCACCTCGGTCTATTTGCTGAACAAGACCACAAACCTCTCTCTTATTGCCTTGCGCTCTGAAACCCTGAAGTCTTCATACAGACGTGCTGTTCCTTTTCCTTCCGGGCCCTTTCCGTGTGTGTGATGACTCCCTGCCCGACTTTTCTCTCTCCCTCTCTGCACCCACCCAGTGGTCTCTTTGGCCTCTGATTGATTGCAGGCAGCAGTCCGCAAAGTCTTCCAGGCGTTGAAGGACATCGAGGGGGTTAGTGAGAAAGGGAGGGGAGGCATTCAGGCAGGGAGAGAGGGCATGCTTCTTTCTCTCTTTTGTTAAATTTTCTTCTGTGTGCTTGTCCGTGTGGGTCTACCTGTCTGTATGTCTGTCCTTTTCACAACAAAATACCGAGTTCTTCCTTGACTTCTCTGCAACCAGAGGTAGTTGTAAGAGAATGTGTCGTTCTTTGAATCTTTCGTTTGTTGCTCGAAGAGGGGGGTTAGCAGGGGCGTCCCCTCTCGGAGGTTAGTGGCAAAAGGAACGGCAGCCGTCCTTCTCTTCGTCTTCTTTGCCGTTCTCTGTTTGTGTTCGAGCTTCGGCGCCTCATTGCCCTCGTGGTATTTTCGGATTGTATTTTTTGTGCGTGCTGGTCTTCTCGATCCCGTTCCGTCGTTCATTTGACACTGATGCACTTTCCAGTGGACCTTTTTTGAATGCCAATTGCTCTCTCTTTCTCTTTCTCTTTCTCTCTCTCTCTCTTTCTCTCTCTCTCTCTCTCTCTCTCTCTGTGTGTGTGTGTGTGTGTGTGTGTGTGTGTGTGTGTGTGTGTGCAGACGGCCTCATCTGTCGGGGGAGGGGGGGGAAATCAGGGAGCAGGGAACTCCCAGTCGAGTCAGGGAGGCGTCTTTGCTCGGGGGGCCCAGACGCAAAACGTGCAGATCATCAACGGGGAGGTGTACATAGCGGTACGTGGGTCTGTCTGTCTGTCTGTGAGTCACTCAGCTGACATCTAGCCAAAAAAAGATTTCAACTTTTTGGGAGCGCCTCTCAATAAAGTCTTCTCCGTTTCATTTTCTTTTGCTCATTCCGAACAATCTGTACGCACAGCGGTCAGCCGGCGGATCGATCGAGGAATGTGCGGAGTGCACCTGCTAGGCACGTTGATCGAGGTTGCGCAGATAAAATAAATTTGCTACCTACCCTGTGTGTATCGATATGCCGACACGTTGTGCACTTGGAGTGTCCGAGATTCATTCAGTGAACAGCCAGCCTGGCATGTAAAGTCCGTGAACCCTCTGTCCTGTCGCTCCACCTCCCTTAATTTCCTGCAATCATTTCTGCTGCAGGCCCGCCCGGCAGCGGCCCAGCAGGCGATGGAGGCAGAGATTGAGCAGGAGGAGGAAGAGGAACAGGAACAGGTCGGTCGGTCGGTCTTCCCCTCTCTGCTATGATGGCATTCTTCTGGAATGGTTATTTGTCTGTGTGTGCGTTTTGGGTGTGTTTGCGAAGTTGCGAAAGAAAGTCGTCAGCTTCGCTTCACAAAGACTCAGACTTCGAAAGATAGGCACATTCGAAGGTGAGTGGAAACATGGTCCCTTTTGCCGAACGGAGCTGCAAAGAACTTTCATCAAAAAAGCAACACTGCCGAGGACACACGGCTTCCCTCCCTCTGTCCCTCTCTTGCTCTCTCTCTCTCTCTCTCTCTCTCTGTGTGTGTGTGTGTGTGTGTGTGTGTGTGTGCGTGTGTGTGTGTGTGTGTGTGTGTGTGTGTGTATGTATGTGTGTGTGTGTGTGTGTGTGTGTGTGTGTATGTATGTGTGTGTGTGTGTGTGTGTGTGTGTGTGTATGTATGTGTGTGTGTGTGTGTGTGTGTGTGTGTGTATGTATGTGTGTGTGTGTGTGTGTGTGTGTGTGTGTATGTATGTGTGTGTGTGTGTGTGTGTGTGTGTGTGTATGTATGTGTGTGTGTGTGTGTGTGTGTGTGTGTGTATGTATGTGTGTGTGTGTGTGTGTGTGTGTGTGTGTATGTATGTGTGTGTNAAGTGTGTGTGTGTGTGTGTGTGTGTGTGTGCCAAAAGAGGCGGATACGGAAGAGATCTGTTGTTCCAACCAGCCAGCCAGTCGAGATACCTCCTTAGATCGTTTTGCGATACCGCCCTCTCTCATGCACTGTGCATCGTGCATTCGATCTCCACTTCCCTGCTTCACATGCGTGCGTGCAGGAACAAGAGAAAGAGCAAGAAAAGGAGCAGGAACAGGAGAAGGAAGAAGAGAGAATGGACGCACTGGAGGAAAGCGCACCTATCAAATGGTGGGTTACTTGGCTCACGTGCTTTGGTTTTTGTGTCAGCTGGGTGGTAGGTCAGTTGGTTAGTTGGTTGGTGAATTATTGGGTCTCTCAGACTCTGTGTGAGCTCATCTTTTTTGTCTACTATTTTTCTGTCTGGCCGTCCAGCTGTCTCTCTGTGTCTCTGACAGTTTACTGTCGGTCAAGCAAGACGGATTAAGTGTTGGTGCCTCTCTGGTTGAAGAGTGAGTGCAGTTGCTGAAACCGTATGGAATGGAGAGGGGCTTTGTGATCCTTCACTGTCTATGAATATTTCTTTTTGTCTTCCTTCTTCGTGTCAGGTCCCGGAAAGACGAAGACTCTCGGCCCTGGGCCTTTGACCTCCTTCGCCAACATCCCCCCAAAGCACCTGAGGGTGTGCGAGCCCTCTTGGAGAGGGAGAAGGAGAAAGGAGAGGATCCGGAGGGACAGGGAGGAAGCAGCGGGTCCATACCCTTCTACCCCCTCTCCGAATTTGCAGTCGTCAAAAAGGTACGTGGGTGAGGTGAAGGGAGTACAGAAAGGCTACTTACTCTAGCTTTATTTGATCAAACTTCTGTGAGAGAGAGAACACGGCCTTTGTCCTTCGCTTTGAAAATGAAGCTGACAAGTCAAGCTGCGTGAAGGCGGAGCACATGTGAGGAGCCTGGAGCAACTGCCACTCTCTTCTTCGCTAGTGTCGTGTGTAGTGGTTGACAGTTGCACGGAGGAATTTGTGTGTGTGTGTGTGTGCGTGTGACACTCTCTCTCTCTCTCTCTCTCTCTCTGTGTGTGTGTGTGTGTGTGTGTGTGTGTGTGTGTGTGCGTGTGTGTGTGGGTGGGTGGGTGACTGTGCCGCTGTGCTGTGTTCGTGCAGCTCGGCGCCAAGCCCCGAGGTCTGACCTTCCCGGAGTATTTGTGGATCTCTTCAAACCATTTCAAACCGCAGTGGTCATGGCTGGCGGCCTCTCTCAGGAGACTCAAAAATGTCTGTCTGTCTGTCTGTCGGTCTCTTTGGCGACCCGATGAAAGGGAAGGGAAAGAAGGGGAAAAGAAAAAAGGAGATATGATCTGTCCGTCTTTTTGTCGGGTTGCGTGGGTCTGATGGTTGTCTGTTTATGGGTGGTTGATTACAACATTCGAATTCATTTGAGATTCTGGCGGGGAACCTGGTGGATGTTCAAACACGACAATCAATGTGCGTTTGTAAATGAGTGGAAAACACATCGCCTCTTTTGTTGATGTCTTCAGGTGATCGTTGTGATGGAATGGACGCCCCGTAGAGACCACCTGGACTTTGAAGTTGGCGCCGGCGGGGGGGCCAGTACTGGACGTGCGGGAGGAGGGCGAACGCCGTCGACCTCCGGTGTTGGCGTGAACTCTCATGGAGACAGGAGAAGTCTGACGCCGTGGGGAGGGGGGGGACAGGGGGGCGAGGCGCCTATGGGAGCGCCCCCTCTGACCCTCACAGAACGACAGGAGAAGATGGTGCTCGACGCTCTTGCTCTGTTTGAGGGAGGGGGAGGGGGGCAGATGGGGTTCGAGGAGTTGAGTGAATTGCTCAGGGCGGTGGATCTGGAGGTGGATGACACCCTCGTGCTGCAGGTGAATTAAATGCATGCATAGATAGGTGCACTGATGCGTGTGTGTGTGTGTGTGGGCTTGCCCTGTGTGTGTGAGCATGTGCCTATCTGTCGGTGTATCAACCTGTATCAACACACGGGTGCAAGTGCAATGAGTCACTTCTTCTCTCCTCTGAAATTGGAAAACCTGGAAGTCCGACTGCAGCACGTTGTCCCTGAAATGGCTTGTCGGTGTTTCCTCTCGTAAGAGCCCAGAGGGTTTCGCCGTCCTGTGTTGCTTCTCTCTCTCTCTCGTTGTTCTCTGTATCTCTCCTGTCCTGTCCTGTCCTGTTGTGTCCTGTGGATGATGGGAGAGAGCCCGCCTTGCTTGCAGGTCCTCAGGCGAATCATCCTGCACGGAGAAGCAGAGGCTGCTGCGAAACCCCCTCCGCCACCCCCCGGGAGTCGGAGCGGGCCGAACGCAGGGCCTCCCGGTGTCTTCCGAGCTAAGCGGTTGGATGACGATCCGTTCGACCTGCTGGAGCCTGACCAGGGCACAAGCTCAGATCTGCTGGGGACAGGGGACAGTAGAGGGGGAATGGGAATGGGAGGGGGGGCACAGCAGGGGGAGACTGGAGACTTGTCGGAGTTGCGTCATCAGAGGGTGGACCACAGAACGGTTTTGATGGCTTTTAAGAAAAATTTGCTTCATGCAGTCCAACGCGGTCAGTCAGTCTGGCTCCTCTTCTGTCGTTCTCAAATGAGCTCTCTCTCTCTCTCTCTCTCTCTCTCTCTCTCTCTCTGCATGTGCTTGTGTGTGTGTGTGTGTGTGTGTGCTTTCTCTCTGTGAGGTTTTTTTAAATTGCTTCTGATATGGTGAGTCTGCCATGTCAAGCATTCCAGTCCGAAGAGAGGGACCAACGTGTTGCTCTACACGCCCTTTTCGTTCATCTTTCCTCTGCATGTGAGCGCACTAACCGACTGTTGAGTGGCTCCCTTGTCCTTTTGACTGGCAAAAAAATCCTTTGCAGGACGCTATTTTGTGGTCCTGACCTTGGAAGAGGCCGAGAGCGTTCGTGCAGCGTTGCATATCAGAAAGGTGAGTGCATGGACAAATATTTATGTGTTTTGAGAAAGGATTCGGCTAAAGAGATAGCCTATTCCGTTTGTTCCAATGAAGCGAGATGGGTGTGATCTGAATCGTTCGCAAGGCTTTCCTCTGTGAATCCTCCAGTGCACTTTCGGTCTGCCCATGAAGTCTTCTGTCTATTCTGTCATGACTGGCGTGCGCCCTCATCTATGAGTCCGTAAGACGCCTTCGCATTGTTTTGGCGTTTTTCCTTCTGTCAAACTGTCATTGTATCAGGACCTGTGTCCGTGAGGTCATTTGAAAAGGGACTCATCATGGATGTTGTGATTCGTTCATGATACACGTGTACAAATTTGATCGTCCATCTGTTTTTTTTTTGTTTTGCAGGACGCTGATGCCGTGTCCGTTGTGCCAGGCGGGAATTCGGGTGTCTGTCTGAGGAATGCAAACGCTCGGTGGGTCGGTCGGTCGGTTTCTTTGTCGGTCGGTGAGGGGGGTGGGTGGGTGGGTGAAGGGGTCATCCGCAGTAGTTGTTCGCGTTTTTCCGAATCATATTTACGTCCTCTTCTCTCTCGTTCACTTAATTGCAAGAAAAATGTGCAATTGACGGAACGATGAATTGACAGCACGGCCGGTGTCTATCCTGTCGACTGAAAGCTTGCCTTGGTCTGAGAGAATCGCCGCGTGATTTGAAACCTGTCGGAATACTGCAGGAGGGCAGGCAGGCAGGCAGTGTTGTCGATTCGATTCTTCGGATTCTCTGTTTCTCCTTCTCCTAACTGCTTTCTCATTTGCTCTCCCTCTTTTCTTCTGTCTTCTGTCTGCATGATTGTGATTGCAGGTTTGCGGCCCTCGATTTCTCTCCCCACTTTGTTGACGTCAGCCGGCTTTGTTGGTTTGGTTGGGTTGGGTTCGCTTTTCTCTTGTTTTCTTTTCGGGGTGTGTGCTTGTTCCTTTCCTCTCACTTGTTCTGCTGGTGTGCTTGTTCCTCCTTTCTTGCTTGTCCTGCTTGTCCCTAAGGTGACGGTCTGTCTCTGGAACACTTGGTCTCCCC
This sequence comes from Chromera velia, assembly GCA_018398765.1. NCBI lineage: Eukaryota > Chromeraceae > Chromera > Chromera velia. The sequence goes on along the minus strand of JAHBMJ010005856.1, from coordinate 7,266 downwards.
AGAGTATTAATTGCACGTGCGCGCGTTTGAGGGTATTATCACGTATATTTGTCTTCGAGGCTTTGAAAGTTTTGATTTGACGCCTTTCTGATCCCCTTTCTTTCCACTCAGAGAAGGAGAGACGTCTGTGATTTGCAAAAGAGAGAGAGAGAGAGAGAGAGCAAATGGATGTATTAATACATGACTCCTGCGCATGTTTTTATTCTATTTGCTTATGCAGGAAGAAAAGTCGGTGGTCATGCGGAACCTGCTGCGACACCAGCAGCAGACAGCGTTTGCGTGTTTGCGGTTCTTTGACTCACAGGCGCTCTTCTCGGATCGACAGGTCGGGAGGGAGGGACGCGCGTGCATTGCGTGCATGCATCCATTTCGCTCTTTTATTCTCCTCCCTCCTTATCAAAGGCAATTGCAATAGCAGGTGAGCACTTGTCTGCATTACAGGCATGTGTCCCTTTGAACAGATTCCCTCTTTCCTCCTCTGAATGATTTCTTCGATTCGCTCTGTTCATTTAATTCCGCATGGAAGGAGGGAGCTCTGTGCGTGCAGGTCGGGCTTCTCCTGCGCACTCTCCAAAGGGACGCCCCAAAGGAGAGGCAGCTCTTCTACGCAGACGTCAAGAGGTGCAGAAGACGGAGGTTCTACTACAATCTCCCGGGAGCGGAGGGGTCGGACCAGCCGTCGGAGTGCGTGGCGTCATCGACGCCCCAAAATCTCATCCGAGTGCTCTCGATGAGTGACGACTTCAGCCTGATTCACTTCAGGTCAGTCAGGCATGCAGTCCGTGCATGGGCGGGTGCATGGGTGGTGGTTTCTTGTCGGTCTCCTCGCATGTTTGTGAGAGAGAAGGGAGGGGGGCACTAGGAGGCGCTTTCCTGAATGTCCTGTTGACACTTTCTGCTTCCTTTTGGCTTCTTCTCTGTCTCTGTCTCTGTCTCTCTCTCTCTCTCTCTCTCTCCCTCTCTTCAGGGCTCTGTCAGCGCGAGTTCGTGCGAACTGTGAGAGGCGCAAGATGTCTCTCTCAGACCTGTTCCGAAAATTGGACCGAAACCGGGACAGTATGCTCTCTTCCGGGGAGCTCTGGGCAGGTCTTTGTTGGCTTCGGGTGCCGTTGAAGAGGGAATACCTGCAGGAACTGGTGGCGCTTTTGGATGTAGACGGCAACGGTGAGCTCCTTTCTGAAGGGAAATTGGTTTTATTCGTTCAATGCTTTGAAGCATGCATGCATGAGACAACCATGCATGGTGGTCTGCAGGAATGTGGACAGCAGGAAACGCGGGTGCGAGGGGTGGAAGTGCATTTATTTATTCGTTATTTTTTGTTATTTATTCGTTATTTGATTTTTGCCAATGCGCCTGTCTCTCTTTTCGATCGAACCTGCAAGTCGCCCTCTGTCGGAATTAAATTGTGTAGTATGACCAGTGGCTGCTCATTGTTGCGTAGTTTTATTCTGGAGGGTTATTTGCGTCCTCTTCATTTCTTTCTGTCTTTGTGATGTACTGTCTTTCTTCCTGATCCGTACTCTCTCTCTCTCTCTCTCTCTCTCTCTCGATCAGGGATCATCACCGAGAGAGACTTCGTGACTGCGCTGGCGGACCCCTTGGTGGAGGATGCGACGGTAGGCGGGCCGGTTGTGTTTCTTTCTCTGTCTATCAATGTATGTATGTGTGGATTTGTCTATCAATGTATGCGCCTGTATACAGGACGGGTGACCTGCCGGGGGGCAGGGGAGGAATTCCGATTTCTGCTTGTGCAAACCCCTGTCACATTTTTCTGTTTGTGTTCTTTTGTGCACCACTGGAGTCAACAGAGGGGACAGCCTCTCGCTTGCCTTTTCTCGGGGTATTCTATTGCTCTTTGTGTGTTTGAGAGATCTTGCTTTTGTGTGCGCTTTCGTTTCTTCCGAGCTCCTTCAGACACAACAAGCATGCTTCCTTCCTTCTCACAATGCCCTCGTCTCGACAAAGCTCTCTCTGTTCCTGTGCATGCGTCAATTTTCTCATCTCTCTTGTTCTCTCTCTCTCTCTCTGTGTGTGTGTGTGTGTGTGTGTGTGTGTATGGGTGTGGGCACGCATGGTGCAGGTCGGGGAGACGGCCCTCGCTGCAGACAGGGGAGGGCTGGGTGAGAGTGACGACTCCGAGTCAGACGGCGACCTAGAGGGGGCAGAGGACTTCGAGACTTTCTTCCAGAGAGCAGCAAGCAGACAACAGAAGGAAGCGGACGGAAGACAGCCAGGTCAGTCAGTCAGGAACAGACATACATTGCATGTCTCTTTCAGGCACGAATAGACGTGATCAGATCCATAAAACACAGAAGCCATGACATCCGGTTGAGGAAAAGAGACTCTTTTGGCATGCAAGTTGTCGTGGTTTCCCGTTGGTTGTTGGTACGTCCGACTGCCTGCCTGCCTGCCTGCCTGCCTGATCTTTCCAAACTCTCCCCTCCTAGTTGGTTTTCTCTTTTCCCTCCTCATGATTCCCTCCTTGTTTCCATCTTGCTCTCTCTCTCTCTCTCTCTCTCTCTCTCTGCCTGCCTGCAGGAGACAGACGGCGCGTGACGACCGACGTCGACTGGGAGAAGTTGGAGGCTGAGGGCGAGGTCGGGCTCTTTTGAAAATGAAATTGTCGAGCTTTTTTTGTTGCGGAAGCTTTTTCCTTTCAGTCTTTCATTGAGGAAATACAGACACAAGAAAAGTCATGAAAGAAAAGTACAGCGACCGTTCCCTCCCTAACCGTCGCAGTTTGTTTCATTCTTCTCTTCTTCTTCCTTTGTCTCCTTGTCGGCAGATGCACGCGCAAAGGGGAACTGCGTACATATCGGACGCCCAACTCTTCTCTCCAGAGGTCCGTCGGCCCGCATAACCAAAGAAAAGCTTTCTTTATTTCCTGCCTGCATCCCTGCTTGCATGCTTGCATGCGGGGTCGTTTGTTCTTTCATCACCCCATGCCTAGAGGAAGTCTTTCGCGAAAGACCGAGAGTCCCTCCCTTCCTCCTTCTGCCTTGCGTGTGTCTGACCAGAGGCTGGTGATCTCCAGGATTCATCTCTCTCTCTCTCTCTCTCTCTCTCTCTCTCCATGTCAATGCTTGTAGACATCAATATATCTGCGCTGTGTGTGCCTGTGTGTGTGATCTGATGGCGGTTTCTCCTTCAGGTCCTTTCAAAGGTGAAAGGAAAAGCACAAGCGCACGGGAGCTTCAGGAAAGTTTGGTCTGCTGGGGAGGGGAAGGAGGCGGTGAGTGTGTGGGTCGGGGTGAGGGTGAGAGGAAGCAGGCAGGCGAGTGTGTGTGTGTGTGTGTGTGTGGGTGGGTGGGTGGGTGGTCGTGGGGAGGTATGGGTCTGAGTGTGTGTCCTTCCTTGGAGCACTCCATTGGTACGCTTGTACAAATGAAAAATGGAATGGTCTGGGTAAGTGGATGTAGGCTTTTCTCCCTCCCTTCGTTTCTTCCCTCATTCCCTCCATCTGGCCGTTCTTTGCCTCGTGCGTGCCTGCCTGGTTTTCTTCATGGCTGTTGAAGTTTCAACCGGGAAGGAGAAATTGTCACTGCACGGCAGCGGGGTTCGTTCAGTCTGTCTCGATGTGACCTGCATGACTGTTTGTTTCTCTTCCTGTTTCTCTTTGTGACATTGATGACATGCAGGTATCTGTGTGGGAAGCCGACGGGCTGAACAAACACTCCAATTTCATTCGCAACAGACAGAGGTCCGTTTGTGCGTGCGTCATTGTCTGTCTGAGTGCTGCATCAAGGAGGCAACTCTGGGACTGCAGGAGGAAAAGTTTCTTCGAGAATCGCTTTCGCTTTCTTTCTCTCTCCTCCCCGCTCTCTCTGTCGCTCCCTCTGTGTGTGTGTGTGTGTGTGTGTGTGTGTGTCATCATTCCCGTATGCATTTTTCTCTCTCTGCAGAGTCACCTTCGGGGTGTTCGTGACAGACGGCACGGATCCTCCCGGTCAGTCAGTGAGTGAGTGAGTGAGTGAGCGGGTGTCTGCCATGTCCATGAGGTGTTCTGAGAGAGAGTGTAGGCTTGTTTCGAGACTCCTCTCCTTTTGTAATGAGAAAGATCATCCTCTCTGCATCATGCCTTTTCTGTGCGCTCTCTTTCTGGCTCCCCCCGTCTCTCTAGCTCTTCGCGCTGGTACGTATAGACAGAAAGACATGCAGACAGACTTACTTCCGTTGTCTCTGTCTTCTTTGCTTGCTTCCTTCCTGCCGTTCTTTCTTTCTTTCTTTCTTTCTTTCTGTCTGTCTGTCTGTCTGTCTGTCTGTCTGTCTGAAGGGAGAAGAAGAAATATATAGTCTGTCTCTCTGCAGGCAAACGAGACGAGAACGAGAGCGGTCGAGTCCTGGAGTTGACTGACAATTCCGTCTCCCCTCTGGCGTCATCCTCCGTGCTCTCCCGTCTCTGCGATAAGATCCTGCCGGTCCCCGTGAGGTACAGGGAAATATGGAGCACCACGCACACAAAGACGCCTTTGTACATTTGGGCTGCAGTCCCGCCGTCTCAGGACTTCATCAGCATAGGCGTCGCAGTAACGACCACACCTGCCCCTCCTCCTCAGGACGCAATTAGGTGCCTGCCTCTCAAGTGGGCCGCGGCGTTGCGGCACGCACCCCGAAAGGTGTGGGTGCACACCGCCACGGGCATGGGGGCTGCCGGCCAGGGGAGGCGGGGGCCGAATGTGTCGTCGACTGTGTCCTTCTGGCGTACGCCTTTCTTCAACCTGCTCAGTTTTGTGGCGGCACCGGAACTCGATTTTTCGCAGAGAGGGGTTTTAGAGAAATTCAGGGAGGTGAAATTTGGTCGTTTTCTTCTGATTCCAGAAGGGGACGATAAGGATGAGAAGGAAAAGAAGGGATCATCCTGGTTGATGGGAGGCATGAAGCTGAAGCAAGACAGCAAGGGGGGGAAGGGGGATGTGAAGGGACAGGTTGACCTGATGAGTGCCGATCAGGAGGGGTCTGAGGAGACAGGGAAGGGCTCCTCTGGGATTCCGATTCCGAAAATTGTAGAGAGGAAAGCATCCATGGCCGGAGCAACCTTCGGAGCCATGATGGGATTTCGATAGCAGTCAACTTAGGTACATGCATGGATCCGCTTTGCCCTAGCATTTTATTCATGCAGGTTATTCATGTTTGACTTGATGTTATTTAAAGCCTGAAATAAATGTGTATGCATTAGTCTGCATCAATATCTAAATTCATTTGACGATTAATTTATTTATGTATTTTTTTGTCTATTTATTAATTGATTAGTTCTGCATTAGGTGCCTTCCCGGCGCGTTCCCGCTGTGTTTTTCTGTCCAACAAGGTCCTCAACGCCCTTCAAAGTTTCATAGGGTGTTGTGAAAGCGATTCTAAACCCCTATATATCATGTATGTTTTTATGATAAATTGCTACCAATAATATATAAATCACCCCCCCCTCTGTTTTCAACAAAGTTGGTACACAGGTGTACGTTATGTTGTATTACTTTGATTGAAGGGGTTTTGGGCTGCTTGAAGTTCTATGTAGTTACGTGGCATTCACGCCCACTAATTTTTTATTGGCATTGAAAGTGATCGATAAGCTTGCTCCTAGAATCGAGACTGACAGGAAAAAGCGGAGCCTTCTGACATTGAAGACTGACAAACTAGACATTCAAAAACAAAAAAAGCTAGATCAGCCCCTCATATATGGGGACGCGGCGTGCATAACAAAACGGAAAAGTGAGGGTGCAGGGGCTTAAACCCGGGACCTCGCGGCGCATGGATCTTGAATCCCCAAAATTCGCTTTCTGGGCCATTCGCACGTTTCGCATGCGTCAGATTTATAAGCTGCGGCGGACTCCTGGCATCGCCGCCCCACCTTGTTCTTGCAGAAGGCTTTGAACTAAATTAGAATTTTTTAAAAAAGAAAAATTATTATCGAAAAAAAAAGTCGTTTTACTCTAAATTTTACAAAACTTGAATTGTAAGGTTAATTAAATGCTGAAGACGGATCCGAGCCCGACTGCAGATTGCCCACCTGAAAGCGGCAAGTGCGTGCATTTGGGGGACTAGAGGAGTGCAAGGGGAGGGCTGGGAGGAAGGAGGAGTAGGCAGTGCACTGGTTATGACTGAGGGGTAGGAAGTACTTAGTAAACACCGAAGAAGGCATTCAGATGGAGGAGCATCAAGTATGAGGTCGCATGAGAGAGAGAGCTAGTAGCGAGAGCAGTAACCAGGACAGAAAGAAGAGATGAAAGACGTATAGGCCAGACGCTAGGAACAAAATTTAAGTCAATGCCCGCTGAAAAGTGAACGAAACACTTTATATTTCGACAGACGTTTTAAGAGGTTTAGACGTTCAATAACATTTAATTGGAAATATTATGAAAAGAAGATCTCAATAGGATGTATTCTAAAAAATGTTTGAGCGGCTCATAAGAAATGACTAACAATTACTAACTATAACGGCCATTGGGTACCATTGATTGGGCGTTTGAATTTTTTTTAACCACCTGGGTTATATATCACAACATTTTATGATTGCTGCAGGATTCCTAGCAGAATTCATGTCAGAACGTCCAACTAAAATATTTAAAGTGTTCCATTTTTTCGACTTGCAAATCCATGCCGTCTTTACAATTTACTTTACTTTTTTTTTTTTTTTTTTTTTTTTTTGGCCTATACGTCTTTCATCTCTTCCTTCTGTCCTGATTACTGCTCTCGCTACTAGCTTTCTCTCTCATGCGACCTCATACTTGACGCTCCTCCATCTGAATGCCTTCTTCGGCATTTGCTAAGTACTTCCTACCCCTCCGTCATAACCAGTGCACTGCCTACTCCTCCTTCCTCCCAGCCCTCCCTTTGCACTCCTCTGGTCCCCCGTATGCACGCGCTTGCCGCTTTTAGGTGGGCAATCTGCAGTCGGACTCGGATCCGGCCGCATGTCTTGCTCACATGTTGCCCCCATTTCTCACTCAATCGCTCTGCCACCCTCTTTAAGAACATCTTTGCCTCCCCCTCTATCGTCCCGTCGACCGCACTCACAAGTGGAGTGAAGTCGCACCCTCTGTCTGCGCTTGCCTGCCCATGTTTCCTCTTCTTTTCTTCTGCTGCTGCTTTGAGGGCTTGAGTCCAGGTCACCTTCTCCCTCGAGGCGGCGTGTGGGTTTATCACCCTGGTATCGAAAATTGCCAGCCTTTGTGGAGCATAGGCCCCCCGGACTTGGAAGTCCCCCCTTAGCGCCGGACATCCCTGCACCTCCCCTTCCTCCCTAATGATCGGCTCCTTTGCGTGGACCGCTCC
>JAHBMJ010005855.1:50610-64311 GCA_018398765.1 Chromera velia | reverse complement strand
GGGGGGGGGGGGGTTAGGGGTATTTGAAGAGATGCAGTTTTAGCAAGGTCTGTTTGTGGAGACGGCGGGGGGGAAGAGAGAGTTGAGAGAGGGGATCAGAGCGCCCGGGCAGGAGGGAACAGGCGGAGAGAGGGCGAAGGTGAAAAGGGGGAAGCTAATGGATGGAAGAAGGAGGGCTTCAAAGTTGAAGTTCGTCTCTTCATGGAATAAAAAACGCCAGGAAGGAATGTTGGTCCTTTTCTTTCTGTGCGCACAGAAGTGCGGCACACGCAGGAGAAGAAGGAAATCGCAGAGAGAGAGAGAGAGAAAAGGACTGCCGAAGGAAGCAAGAAGGAAGGCGAATAATGTGACGCGTCACTCAATCTGGTGCAATGCCTTGCAGTCGCGAGAGAACTCCACCAGAGAGATACATTCTTTGGAGAGGGTAGGGAAGGGAAATCGCAAGGGAGGGGAGCTGACGGAAGAGACGGGACACATGAGAGGAGGGGAATAGGTATGTAGAGAGAGAGAAGCATGAGAGAGAGACAAGACGATCAAGGGGGAGTTTTTTCATCAAGAGAGGCTCTCCCTGCCTGAGGAGCAAGGCAGAAAAAGAAGTAAGAAAATGAGTTGTGAGCACAGACTTGTGCATGAAGCCTGTCTGGCCTTCGATCTGCATGCGTGTGCGTAGTCAAGTTTCATGATTGACCATCAGAGCATGATTGGATGTTTCTTTTCACCTGTTCAGACAGACAGAGAGCAGCAGGGTATGGAAGTCGAGACGAAACAAAAGGGAAAATTGACAAAGAGAAATTGTGAAAGAGAAAGAGCAGAGAAGAAGAAAAAGCAAAGATAACGAGTTGTCCGACTGAGAAAGCCATGACATGTCCTCCCACTCGACTTCAGACTGTGGTCTGATTGATACATAGACAGACAACGAAGAACGGAGGAGGAAAAGAAATTGATACATAGACAGACAACGTCTGATTGATACATAGACAGACAACGAAGAACGGAGAAGGAAAAGAAATTGATACATAGACAGACAACGAAGAACGGAGGAGGAAAAGAAATTGATACATAGACAGACAACGAAGAACGGAGGAGGAAAAGAAATTGATACATAGACAGACAACGAAGAACGGAGGAGGAAAAGAAATTGATACATAGACAGACAACGAAGGACGGAGGAGGAAAAGAAATTGATACATAGACAGACAACGAAGAACGGAGGAGGAAAAGAAATTGATACATAGACAGACAACGAAGAACGGAGGAGGAAAAGAAAGGGAGAAGAGAACATCTATCGATCGATCTGGAAGAATTCGGAAAGCCCTATTTGAGAAATGCACAAAAATCACATTTTTCCTTTATTCGTTCGAGGGTTTGGTTCTCTGTTTTTCGTATCAATTCAGCTCCCTTCATGCACTCCTTCATTAAACAGCGATACGTGTGCCTTCCACTTAGCCTCTGTGTCTGTACGCACGCACTTCTCCCGCCTACACAAGCAGTCTGTAGTCCATGTATGCTCAGATCATTTTTCTTTTGCCTTGCGTCTTTTTAATTGAGTGCATGTTCGTCCCGTGCATGTGCATGCTGACATGTGTTTCCCTTCCCCCCTTTTCTTCCTTGAAAGTTCCTTCCATCTCTCTCTCTCAAGTAGTGACCCCAACAACTCACACCTACCAATAGTTCTTATCGCTTCTCTTCTCTCCTCTCTACCTCAAATCTCGCCTCCCACCCCTTTATCAGCAAGAGCAGCCAAAAGCAGGGTAAACTTTCAAAATGAAATAAATTCATTGACGGAGAAAGATCTCATCTCCTCGGCCAGATTTTCGCATTCTACGGAGGCGCATCGACTATTCTCTTCTGAACATCCGCAAAAATCCTTCGCAGGCATTTCTTGCCAGCTCTCGTTCTTGGCTGGCTGGCAAGACCTGCGTTCCGCAGAGCAGTGCCAGTGGGAGCACTGATTCATCATGCACTCGTCGTGGCAACACCATGCACTTCGTTCAAGTTTATGGAAGCACCTTCGAAGTGAAAGTTAACTGTGAAACAACGAGGAATCCCGCCGAGGATGCGAATGTGGCACTACCAGGTTGTTTGACCCCCACAATCTCACATCCCCGTGTTTTTAAATGCCCTTTTAGTCTTAAACAAACCTAAGTACTATCGATTTCAACTGAATTTGCAAGAAATTTCAAAAAACAAATTTATGTTAATTAATTATATATAAATTAGTATAATATATAGCATTAAAAACCTACAGATACATTTATTTTATGATTTAAATTCGGGCAATTCTATGAGCAGTTGTAATTCTACATTTTTGCTAGCATTTTTGATCAAAAATTTAAAAAAATAGATTCAAAATATTATACTGTGGATTCTATTCAAATTAAATTCTGTTTATATTCTAAACTTTGAACCACATTCTAAATTAATATGCATATGATGAGTTCAATCCTATTTGTACATACCTGTAAATACTAGTAGTATCGGTAGAGATGCAATTTCAAATGAAATCCGAGTCGAAATTATCGAATTACAAAGATTTTCCTAAATTATACGTCAGAATTTAAAAATTAAAATCATGTTTTAGCAAAAGAATACTAAACTTTCATATTATCTCATGTTATAACTCATAGCATCACTGCATAAAACATGCAATTCTTATTTCCATGCCAGTATTTTTCAGTATTTTTTATAAGATAATTTTTATGTATACATATGATGATGATGATGATGTATAAGGTTAAAGCCGGTGAGCCATATAGGCTCTGGCCAACCTAGTATTTCCTACATAGATTTGATCCCTCGACCTAGGCCCCATTGGGGCATTTGCATGAGTTTTTTATATACATCTGATGTTTTTGTTTGTGTTTGATATGAGAGCCAAGGTTGATGATCAGAGTTTCTGCAAACTTCCTCAGAGCGATTACAACCAGACTTTGTCATCCTGAAAGAGAGCTGTAAAGACTCTTTCAGAGAGGAATGCACAACGATGTTTGTCCGTAGCCGCATATACTCGGGGCGGGGGGCCTTCTCCCATGGCTGTGCTACTTTTTGCCTTGCTTTTCCCGCTCCAGTGGGCCTTTTGACATTCTCGTGAACAGTACAGAGCCATCTGACATCCTAAACAGCCCTTTAGCTTGGACGACGATTTCGCCCCACAATGTATGCAGGAAAGGGGATAGAGGTGAGACTCTTTGATTTAGCGTCGGAACTTCAGACTCATGTATGTCTGTGGCTCTGTGAAAGTGCCTTTTGCCTCAGGCTTGGATTCTGCTCCACATTTTTCGGCTGCACCTTCACCCTCTTGAGGGGCTTCTTCTTGTCCCTCACTGGCAGTGAGAACGTGGTCTTCCAGAAAGTCAGAGAGACTGGAGAGAGGGATTTCAGGGGCAGGCAGGAGGGGAAAGAAGGACATTCCCAGACCGTTTCTTTTGTCCTTCTGCGTTTGCCTTGTTCTGCTGCGACTTGAACCAATCAAGCAAGAACAGCTGAGAACCCGAACGCCCTGTTTCCGACTTGAGTGCCTACGGTTGCTCGAGACAGAAGATCAATAACGCAAGAAAAAGCCAGGCCTATCTCTCCATCTCTAAAAAGTTCTCCTCGCCTATGACGTTATTGGGAGCTACAGGTAGACAAACCACCTCCTCCCACTGAGCGTCGATCTGTTTGAGAGTCTTCAAATTTTTTATCCTCTCTTTTCGTTTGCCCAGCTTCTTATTTTGAATGGTTATCTCAATTGCTTTCCCTCTGTAGAGAAATTTCAGACGAGCGTCTTTGTTATACACTGCGCCAAGACACATGTACCTGCCTGTGGTATTGGAGATGCTGCAGCCGCATCGACTTAGTGCATCCTCATAAAGCCTTTGTGCATCCATCAAAGCCTCGGAAGACGCAAAAACAGTCCTCTGGGCTTTCTTAATCTCCTTTAATATGCCATAATTCATCAACCGTATCGTCTAAAAACCTCATAGTGCTAGCCGTTCACAGACCCATCCACACGACTCTTTTCTTTGCTCCTCCTGCATAGCCACCGACTGCCAATAGAACGCACGAAAGAAGGTACTAAAGTCCAGTCTTGCCCCAACAGAGTCTTCCACTGTCCCCTCCTTCTCCACTGTCTGAGACGTATTCAAAGCCACAACATCCTCCCTGTTGAACCAGCCCATCGGAAACTGTCTGAAAAATCTGCAAACGTCAGCAAAAAGTATAATGCCCTCTTCTGAATTGTCTAGCCTTTCTGAAGTTAGGCAAAACATTCTCTTCAGAGCATACAGAAAAGAAGAGGACTTCCAGAGAAGACGCTTCAGAAAAGGAGAACTACTGATAAGTCCTGTCAATAGACGTATGACGGTTGCACTGATGTGCAGCTCCCATGTAGAGAGGAACTCCCCCACATGGAATGAAGGGTCAAAGTGTTTTGAAGGATTATATTCTTCCTCCTCTTGTTTTTCCCAGTCCTCTTCCAAGACTAAGTGGGCCTTGCAAAACGTTTTATACACCTGACGGTGAGGACCCAAAAGTCCGTCTTCATCTCTTGAGAAGACCCAGAGAATCGACCAAAAGAACCCTCGGACAATCAAAAGATCCTCAACCACCCCCTCAGCCGGCCGGTCAGAGGCCTCTATTTTTTTGAGAGCTTCCAACACTCCCTGGGTCCCAAGCAGAAACTTATCTATCGTAAGTTTTTGGCTCAAACCCATCTCATTGATCCGTTTTAAAAAGCCGTCCCAGATCATTTGGTAGTCATCGTCTGTACCATCTATGTCACCCTTTTCTGATCTACCATGTATGATCCTTCTCTTTCTTATCATTCCCCTCCACTTTCTCTATGGCTTCACCTTCTCCCCCTCCCCTTTCAACTTCTTTTAACTTCATTTTGGAAATATGTGCCTCGATCTCCTTCCTCTCTCGTTCAATTTCTGGAATCACTTGCTGGAGTTTCTGAATCGCTTCAACCACCTCTATAGCAGACTTTTTCAACTCTTTACACTCTTCCTAGGGTCCAATACTCCAGGATGGTTACTATTTGTTTTTAGTGATTTTAGTTACTGTACCCCCGCCCCCTATATATCGATCACCTAGCACTTTAAAAGCGGTGTCAATCGATTGTTTAGCTTAAGTTACTTCTAAAAACATCTCAAAAAGGTTAAAACATTTTATGGTTCTTGAATAATTATATGATTTTGATGTATCGTTTCAATATTTGATAAAAAAGCCTCTAACCAAGTAACCCGTAACCATTTTTGACCTCTGATAAAAAGTGAATAACCATCTACTATAAGGTCTTTAAACATGTTTTAAACAACTTTTAAACACTTTTTAAGATGAACTTTGAATAATGGTTACTAACCCAAAATGATTTTTAACTGAGTAACCTGTAAGATCACGAAGCGACATATATTTAACCCCTGTAACCTATAACACAACGAATAACCCATACCAAAATTTTATGTTTTTTGGAAGTAACTCGTCAATTAAGCCGTAAGTGGAAAATATTTTATTACTAAAAAACTAAATGAAATTTTCACTTTTTTTTGTTATATCAGCTCCAAAATCTAGTATACATACCAGAAGTGCTACCCCCTAACACTCTTCCCCAACCAGAGCAAAGTCGGGAATGAGCTTGGGGGCATATTGGCTATATGAGGAAACAGATGATGAGCAGGCCTTCGTTTGATCCACCCTATTGCAATCTTTTTTGAGTGCCTCAGGAGCATACTACAGGCTGCAATCTATGCAGCCAGTCAGAGATTTAGGCATATTCAAAGAAACAGGAGCCGTCTCCATCATGGGGGATGCATGCAGTAAAGAGAGACTCTTCAATTCAAAGCGATCGTGGAATTTGTTCTCAAAAGCTTCAGGAAAAGTATGCTGGTCAGGTCACGTCGCAAAGCCCTCTCTGAAGTCATAGTCAATTGATTGCAGCAGGTATCCGAATTCAGTGTACCCGAATTAATCGAACCAATTATTGTGCGATACATGCATGCATGCATGGATAGCTGATTCTGATCCCAGAAAGGGAGTGGGGGCGGGCATGGGCGGGCGCCTGGATAGGCGGGCATGGGTGGGCAGGGGCTACTATAAGCTCGCTATTCTTAATTTCAACATAGGCCTGAACATAGGCTGAACCGAAAGTATGAAACGGTCAATTCAATTCAATTCATAACACAGTAAAACAACTCGTCGTGTACTTAATTCAATTAAAACCCTATAAATACTCTAAACTGTAGACTAAACATGCACTTTGTATAGTAAATTTTAAAGTTTGACATAAACTTCAGTGATATGTGTATGTTCTTTTTATTTAATATTTGAAAAGAACTTAAAACATTTCGTATGGACTTTAAGTAATTGTTGACAGAAAAAAACATAACTTGAATATTGATTCTTTGTCAAATGAATTATCTAATTGCACTGGACTTGCCTAGCAACACTAGCCTCAGAGACAGAATGACACAGTTTTCTTTCCCATTAATGTTTCACTTTCTTTTTTTTGTTTGTTTGATTGGTATGCATGGTGTTTTGCACTACATTTTGCATCTCAGGCTTATCCACAGGTGTTGTGGTGGATCCGATGCTACTTTTTTACTTAGGGCGCCTTACGCATCATAGTCTAGACCCCGCTTGCGTGTGGTCCGTCAGTCCACGTCCCAAAGGCAATAAAGGGAACGGACGCAGAATTTGCTTGAGGGGATTGATTGCTGTCTCCCATCATGATTGCGGTCGAATGACTGTCGCTCAGGTTGGCAGCATTGGGGGAGAAGCTTGGAAGGAAGTTAAACGCTGTTTCATCCGCATTAACCAGACCTTCGACGTGTCCCCCGGAGATGAAACCATGGTCTGATAACCGTTGGCTAAAGGCCACGCCACCCATGGCTGCAGAGTTTGTGGGTGCAACTGCCGTTTGGTCGAACCCACAGGAAGCAAAACCAGGAAGGTCCTCGGAGACTATCGGGACGGCAGTGTCATCCATATCATCTGCAAACCCGTGCGTCCGCATGTATACATTTTAGGAAATCATGTTGGTTTATGACGACCGAAGTACGAAGCGGTCGTGGGACGGCGATTCGTGGAAGGAGATGAGAGCGACCATTGTCGCAGAGTCTAGATGCATGCAAGAGCAGCAGTTTTTTTGAAAATGAGTTTATTTTGTGAGAACAACAGGGCTTACGCATACGTGCATACACATGCAAGACGACACGCTGCTTGCCACTGCTCCGCGGTGAGTGGAAGGCTGCCGTCGACCATGAAGGTGTTCATTCTTGTGACTCGTGAGCACGAAAGCAGTGGTGGGTTGTCTGAATTCGCTCAATCAGGATACTTGGAACATCAACAAGGCTACAATGAACAAATATCCTCATGCTTTCGTCCGGTTGCGTGTAAAGGGTTTGTATGCACCAACGGAAACAGTCACTCAGCAGGTCTCCTTGATTATCCTCTGTCACTCCCACAGGAGAGAGACGGAGAGACGAGAACGAACGAACACACACACACACACACACACACACACACACGGAGAGAAAGAGAGAGAGAGAGAGAGAGAGAGAGAAGAGAGAGGGAGGGAGGGAGGGAGGGAGGGAGGGAGGGGGAGAGCGAGAGACCGGGAAGGAGAAATGGGAAAAGGGAGAGGCCAAAAAAGAGGAATAGACAGAATCGAAGTGACAGTTGAGGAGGAGAGAGGGGGGAAGAGAGAAGAAGGGAACGACGAAAGCCTGGACTAGCAGAAGAATTGGAATTCAGAACGCAAGTGCGAGATGCCTTCTTTCATCGTGCTCTCTTCAGCATGCTGTATGTATCGATCGGACAATGAAGAAAATCGAAGAAAAGTGGAGTCCTGTCTCCCGTCTTCTTACAACACTGTTAATTGACTCCCTGCGGATCGTGTACATCCTTAGAGCGTGTGAGAGTTCGATTGGCATCCAGTCAGAAGCCTTGCATGTCATTGAATGCGACTGACCGCCGAATGACTCCACAGGTGAACGAGGAAAAGGATGTCTGTGGTCGGGGATTCCGAACCGATTGGGGTTCGGGAGCTGCAACTGCATGCAAGGAATTGATGGATTTGGAGGATGGAGGAAGGGAGGGAGGGAGAACGGAATGGAAGCCTCACAAGTGTATGCTGTGTTGAAAGAGGAAGGGGCGTTTCAAAACCAGTAGAAGAGATAGAAAACCTGGAACGACCACACACACACGAACACACACAAACACGCACACACACGCGCACACACACACACATGAAGGCACGCGCACACAAACGCTCATGCCGAAAAATATACAGATATATATATACACAGAGAGACAGAGAATTGGGGGGTTCAGCAGTTTTTCGCACGGGCCCACTCACTTCAGCAGAAGAAGGTGTCAGGCCTAACTGCTGAAACCTCTGTAGGACCCCACACAGTCCCTGTTCTCCACTTTCTTGCTGTGACTGTATCTGTGGCATCACCGAGTTGTCTTTCATCATCTCGGGATGCCATGTAGTCAAGGCTTGCCCCTGCCGTCCACCCCCCTGATGATTTTGCTGGGCTCCGTTGGAGAACATGTTTGCGTCTTCGCCCACAATGCCTGTGTCGATGTGGTGCATTGTGATGATAGAGATGTATTCGACTGTGTCCCAAGGTGAAAGGCTTCCTTCGACCGTCTGACACAGTTCTCTTTGACCCAAGCTTCTACAGTGAAGACCTTGCGCTAGTCAACGTGGCACAGTCATGAAGTGGCTGTTGAATGCCATCGTGGATTCATATACTCGGATAATAATGCTGCTCTCAAAGAATGTACACATCTGTCAAATTCAATCCTGAAACTGAGCCTCGTGAGAATCAGACTTAAATTTTGGAGCGAAGGATGAGCGAAGGTCAGTCATTTTTCGGTGATGCAGCATCTTCTACTATACTTAACCCAGCGAGCCTTTTTTTTTTAGCCACACGCGCCTGCATGCGTTTTTTTAGACACACGCGCGGGGGGCGCGGATTTTTTAGACACACGCGCGGGGGGCGCGGGGGCCCCGGAAAGCCACCACCAAAAATTGTCCCGCAAGCGAAAAATTAACCAAACGCTACGGGTGAGTGCCTTGCGCGCGCCGCGCCATATATATGACTCGCGCCCGCGAAAAGGGTGAGTGCCTTGGAATTCAAATTATCCGGCTGGGGACATTTGACGGGCCATAAATGTTTGACGGGCCAGAGATATTTGACAGGCCAGGCTATATTGTTTGACGGGCCAGGGATATTTGATAAGCCTGGCAGTCTTGACCGGCTCCTTTTTTTGACAGGCCAGGCTAGTCTACTAATCTACTAATACTTAACCCAGCGAGCCTTTTTTTTTTAGCCACACGCACCTGCATACGTTTTTTTAGACATACGCGCGGGGGGCGCGGGGGCCCCGGAAAGCCAGCGCGGGGGGCGTGGGGGCCCCGGAAAGCCACCGCCAAAAATGGTCCCACAAGCGAAAAAAGTGCGCCGCATCTCACCTCTCTACCGCCCCAACCAGGAGTAGGGGGTTAGGTGTATTGGTCTGATATACTGGGCCGGAGCGAGAAAGCGTAACTTGAGGCGGAAAGGGAGATTTGGTTCTGGCTTTGGAAGTCGAAGACTGTCTGGCGCTGCACCCTACTCTTAGAGCTAGAGGAGGTTGTGCTGACTG
This sequence comes from Chromera velia, assembly GCA_018398765.1. NCBI lineage: Eukaryota > Chromeraceae > Chromera > Chromera velia. Next base: position 54,675 of record JAHBMJ010005855.1, on the reverse strand, counting down.
AATTTATCTATTCTTCTTCTCAGTCGTTGATGCAGCGTGCTTGGTAGGAGTTCTTCTCCTCTTAGTATGAGTCGGTTTTCCGTCTTGGCCTGTTTTTCCTCATTAACTAGTACTGCATGCCAGAGATTTTTTGTCCAGGACTATTCTAAGGAGCGGGCCAATAGACCGTATGCATAACCAGACACGTAGCGTGCGGCAGGTAATGCTGAGCAGTTGCGTGATATATGTGTATAGGGTAGAGGTACTACCCAGATGGGCGGATGCTCCCATACCCCCCCTTAATACCTAATACCTAACTAACCATGCGCGACCAGCCCCGGAAAGACTACCGTCAAAAATGGTCCCGCAAGCGAAAAATTAACTGGGTGACTCCCCCGGGGTGAGTGCCTTGCGCGCGCTGCGCCATATGACTCGCGCCCGCGAAAAAGGTCAGTGCCTTGGAATTGAAATTATCCGGTTGGGGACATTTGACGGGCTATAAATGTTTGACAGGCCAGGGATTTTTGGCGAGCCTGCCAGCCGAGCTCACTAACCAGCCTGCGCCAGGCTATTTTGACAGGCCATGTACACGCTATTTTGACGGGACTAACGGCCCCGCAGGGGGGGCGGCGCAGGCCGAGAGTCTGCTACAATACAATACAATACAATAACGGCCGGTATGCTGGGACGTGCTATGCATCCACGAACCCTCAAGAAATTTTTTGACAGGCCAGGGATATTTGACGGGCCTGGTGATCTTCCCCGGCTCACTTTTTTGACAGGCCAGGCAAAAGCGCGGTCACATGCATGCGGTCACTGACATGCATGGCGGTATAACTTCCGCGGGCCGCGTGCTGATTCCCGTCTCTTCTTCAAACACCTTCATTGGAGCCGGTGGAAGAGGGAGACGCCATATTGGACGTCCCCCAGAGTCGACAATGATCGAGCGCTTGAGTCAATCGTTGCATGCAGACTTGAAGACAGGGTCATTGACATTCGATCTTTTTGGAATTGCGTTTGAACAGCATTTGAAAAAAGGCAACGAGACTGACGTCCAGTAACGAAACAGGTCTTCACATTCAACAAATTTTGAGAGTGGAGACAGTGAGCGAGGAGGAGTCTTTCAGCATGGGTGATTTCTTTTCTGAGTCAGTGCGCTTTTCCAGCGGTGATTTTGACCTTCTCTCTGCTGCTGCCTTGGAGAAAGTGGACCTGGTGGATGCCGATTTGAAGAGACGGTATAAGCAGATCACGGGAAGGGAGTTCGTCTCCTCGAGTGCGACACAGGAGGATGACGACGATGAAGAGGAAGAGCTCACCGAATGCTTCCAACACGACAAGAACGAACCTATCAAGGGGCCTGTGAAGGTGAAATACTGCCCCGGTGGGTCTCTTCAAATGAACGGATGATGGGAGGAGAGCTGGGAAGCTTCAGGGAAGACTTAATCAGGAGTGTGAGCGGCAAATTCTTTTCCTTGCTTCCGCAATATGTCACTGCCTCCATTCCCCCCCTTCACTCTCTTTCAGTCCTTTTCTCCCTCCTCCCTGTCTTCCTCCCTTCCCTTCTTTCAGTCACGGGATTTCCCTTCGACTTCTGTGAGTTCCATCCTCGCTGGGAAGAAGTCAAGAAGACTGTGCTGCCTCGCTATAAACAGGTGGGTAGAGCCTTTGGCTGAAGAAAGTGTGTGAGGGTTTTGTTTTACATTCAAAGAAGTGCCTTCTCTGCTTTTCCTTTTTTGTCACAGATACCCTCTCTCCTCGTCTCTCTTTTCCTCGACGGTCTCGTTCATCAATGAACGGCTTCATCAGCCCACGAGATCAGTGGTTCTACCTTCTGAGATGCACCGGTGTATGTTGGTCGCGTCCGTAATCTCCCTGCTGGCTTATCTGCTTGCGGATGAGAGTTGTGTGTCATCATTTAAGTGTTCTGTCAAACTGCCCCTGGTCAATGCCTCTCAGTCGTTGTTTGTCTGCAGCACAGCAGTCTTCCCAGCTTCCTTTATTTCTTCCTTTTCTTCTTCTTCTTTTTTCTTTCTTGCTTGCTTCCTTCCTTTCTTCCTTCCTTTCTTCCTTCCTTCCTTTCTTCCTTCCTTCCTTTCTTCCTTGCTTGCTTCCTTCCTTCCGTCCTTCCTTCCTTTCTTTGTTTCTTTCTTTTTTGTTGTTGTTGCTTGCTTGCTTGAAGTCCCGACACTTCATGCTTTTGATCTGACTTTTGTCCGCTCTCATGTGCATGCCTGCCTGCATTCGTGCATTCCTGCAGTGGTACTCTCATGTGCCTGAAGAGGAGTTCGCCCGCTTGTGTCTGAATGATGGCGGGCCTGATCAAGGGAAAGAGAAGGAAGGCCAGTGCATCCGTGCGTGCGTGCGTGCGTCAGTAGATCACGTTTTGGGGGTTGGAATGACGAACGTCCGCGTGCTCGAGAGAGGGAAGGAGAGAGGCTGGGCGGGTAGATGGGCGAGGGCGAGTGTGTGCGAGAGAGACGAATAAATGTTCAGCAGTTCAAACCCCCTCTCTGTCTCTCTTCCTCACACGCCACACAGAACTCCATGCCAGCCTTTCTTCATGTTTGTCACTAGGGTCGGTGACGATTAGTGCATTGGCTTTGCGATTGTTCTCTGTCGATTCCTTCCCCCTCGCCGGCCTGCACTCTCTTCTTGCTCCTCTTTCTCCCTCTTCCTCCCAAGTCTTTGTTCTTACTTGTTTGCTGGATGAGACGGTGAAGAGGAGTCTGTCCGTTAACCTCAGGCACTTCTCGTGTCTGTATCAAGGTGTGCGTACGTGTGACCCTCTTACCGTCCTCTTGCAGCTGTGGAGGAGACTGGCGGCAAAAAGAAGAAGAAAGTGAGTTTTTTTGTTTTTGCAATGTCGTAAGCGCATATCAAGTGAGTGCAGTAAGCAGCTCTCTGTCTCGGAAAGAAAAAGTCTGCTCGAACAGACAGAGTGCCCTCCCGGTATCGAGCTTCTTCTTGTCCTTCGTGCTACTCTTCGGGAAAGGAGGCGGACTACAAGAGAGCAAGTGTGCTCCGTCGGACTGCGTGTTAGGAGATCTTTTGGCCTATTGGAGCTCTCTGGGAACTGCTCCTCTCTCTTTCTCTCTCTCTCTCTGTCTCTCTTTTCTCGCTTTCTCACTTTTTCTCTCTCTTTCTACCTCTCTCTCTTTTTCGATCTCTTTCTCTTTCTCTCTCTCTCTCTCTCTCTCTCTCTCTCTAATCTCTCTCTCTCTCTCTGCGTGTGTGTGTGTGTATTTGTGTGCTGACTGCCGTTTCAAAAGTGGATCAGGGGTATGGGAAAAAAGAAGTGAAATCTGACCACAGCGTGTGTCTGCTTTTCTGTCGTCTGCAAGTGTGAATGAGAATGACTGACTGACTGACTGACTGACTGACTGACTGACTGACTGACTGCAGGAAGTCGTGAAGGAAGTTCAAATTCGGAGGGTTTTCAGGAAGGGTCGTAAGAGCGTCACGCTGGTAGCGGGACTCGACTTTTTTGGTTGGTCGGTCGGTCGGTCAGGCAGTGAGTGAGTTAGGCTCAACCAATGAATCCATCACGCTCAATTCCGGATGGGTGCAAATGTTTAGTTAGACGCTTGACTTCCAGCTAAACGCAGGCACGGCATTTGCTTCAGACTTGGTTGTGTGGATGGACGGATAAATGGGCAGATGAAAAGTTTTATCGATGTATGCCGTGAATAGACGGGTAGGTTCGTCGGGTGGGTGGAAGGATACGCGAATCGATAAGCTTCCTGCCGTCTCCATTCACTGAAGAACCAAAGGGAGGATTTGATTCTCTCCCTGTTGCCTCTGATTGTTTGTAACGGACGTCGTTTGACTTCATGCATGCATGTTCCTTGTCTGTCTACTTCCTCCTCAACGCCTTCGATCCATCACTCGACTCACGTGCTGTCTGTCTGTCTGTCTGTCTGTCTGTCTGTCCGATTTTTCTTGTCTGGTCGCGCAGGTGTGAAGCTTGCAGAGGCAACGAAGCTCTTCAGGCAAAAGTTCTCTTGTGGGGCTGCGGTGGTGAAGGGCGTGCCAGGGGAACCCGACCACATCGACGTGCAGGTAGGAGGTGCATGGGAGGGGGGG
>JAHBMJ010005855.1:28654-46154 GCA_018398765.1 Chromera velia | reverse complement strand
TCCTGCCTGAATTCTGTAATTCTGGGGGAAGAAACACTGATTCCCAGTGACTGCTCCGCCGCTTCAATCTGAGACCGAAGTCGATGCATCGTCTCACTCGAATCCGAGCGCTTAGTGGAGTCGGCCTCTTCACTGGCGCGCTAAAGCCCTCTGTCTCACTGCAATTTTTATTCCGGCGTCAATCTCCGTCTACCCGCCTTGCTGCAACAATGTCAGCAGGCCAACCTCTGCAGGATCCCCACACGGGAAGTGATCCCGTGATCACCATGACTCTGGGTGAGTGTGCGGAGAACCACGTGGGAATGGAGCAGTTGGGAGAGAGGGCCTCCTCAGGTCTGCAGAACGAACACTTGTGGAATATCCAGGAGATCATTGAGAAGTCCTTCCCGCAGGTCACAACTGAATTGATTCGTTTGGACAGAAGGGAGGGACAGGGGGATGAGGCAATGGGACTTGGAACAGCTGAGTCTCCTATCAGCGTTGACGAAGAGGTGCCTGTTGCCCCGCGGGTTCCCAGAGCGGATGTTTTGGTGATTCGAAACTTCATTAACTTGATCGCCCCTAGAGTCGCGGAGGAGCAGTTCAGTCTTGATCCAGACAAACAGTACTTCGACAGAAGAAGAGGGAAGGTACTGAACAAGCACGCGAGGTACAACCTGTGCTTCGAGCCCGGAGACGGCCGTGCTGCGAATTTTGATGCTAGGCAGGGTACGGTGGTTGGATTCAACCGTGTCCCACACACCCACGCCGTTCAGAAGTACATTGCGAGACTCCTTGCAGCTGCGGGTGTGCCTGAGCACGTGGTGAGTGAGCCTACTCTCCGTGTTGAGACCAACGTGTACATGGACCCTCAGAAGAATGGAATAGGATTTCATGGGGACACCGAGAGAAGGGTGGTGGTAGGCGTGCGATTGGGTCTCTCTCCAGAGGCCCGGATGCCCATTGTGTTCAGGTGGTACAACGGTGGGAAGGCGATGGGGGAGTTTGAGGACCGGGTGATTGATTTGGGGCCTGGGGATGTGTACTTCATGAGTGAGAAGGCAGCAGGGAGCGATTGGATGAGGAAGAAAATCCCCACGCTCCGTCACGCTGCGGGGGCGCCTAAGTACACACAGACAGGGCGTTGAGAGATGAAATGAGGGCGAAAGGGTGCGCGGGAACGCGGGGGGGGGATGTGTGGGAGTCATTGGGTGGTGGGGTGGGTCTCAGACGATCTGTGTAGACAGACTGCTTCTCTCGGGGGTGGACAGAGGAGGGTGTGTGCGTGTGCATGCGCGACGGTTGTTTGAATGTGTGAATGAAGTGTGTGCGTTTGCACGCACCTCCAAGGTTCGAATGTATGAATGAAGTGTGTACATTTGCGCGCACTTCCAAAGTTTGAATGCATGAATGAAGTGTGTGCTTGTGTACGCACCCCCAAGGTTCGCATATATGAATGAATGTGTGCTCGTGCACGCACCTCCAAGGTTCGAATGTATGAATGAATGTGTGCGTCTGCACGCACCTCCAAGGTTCGAATGTATGAATGAAGTGTGTGCGTGTGCATGCACGACCGAGCTTTGGAGGCATAAATGGCAGGACCAGTCGGTGAGGAAAGCAAGCAGATGTTGCATGGGTAGACGGGTGGAGGGGGGGGAAGGTGCACGCTGAGCGCATGCATGAAGAGCGAAATCCGCATAAGATCAATCTACGAGGCTCCGGCAATATGCTGGAGTGCTGGTATATGAAATGCGTGTTCTGGGTTTTCAGTCGTTCTTTCATCTTTCGACACTGCGGCTGCGCGGTAGCACGCACACGCAGGTAGGTGGTGTACAGTACATATTGGTGTGAATAGATGGGTGGCTCAGATCATGGCTGAATGAATGGATGGATGAATGGATGGATGCACCAGTAGGAGTGTATCGGGTCAGTGAATGGACAAGCAGAAATCATTATGGACAGCGGAGGCTTCTGCTGAATGCACAAAGTAAGACGGATTCATTGTGCCATGTAAATATGACTTCTTTCGGCAAATTGTGAAGGGGCAGCGGGTGGAGAATAGAACTCACTTATCAGAACGTGAAGGGGTACGTGGACTCGTGGAGATAGTAGTTGAAGAACGCTACGGCCCTGGGCCGGGATGAGCAAGTTGGGGGGCAAGGCAACCGGAAACGCGAGATGCCACCTCAGTCTGATAGCAGTGACTAACCGTAATTAAAGCTTTAGGGGCCAATTTCTCATAAACCACAATGAGTTAGAACTTTAAGTTAACAATACTGTGAGTCCGTGACTTTGAGTACTATTAATACATGCAGACTGAGGTGAATAAGCACAATCAATGTCTTGAACAATTTCCAACTCATTGTACTTGACAAAAAATTATAACATTTAGAATTTTATATTTTTAAAAAATTTCTTTTTTGTTTTTGAACGTCAATGAATGGTGTTCTAGCTAGCTCTAAGTAGAAGTCTCTTGATTTTTAAATCTAATAGTCTAGCTAATAGTCTGCTAGACTTAGGCCCATACTTAGGAGTCCTAGCTCAAATCCAAATATGATTCCCACTGTTATTCCCTCCCCTGGCGCCGTGTACTTCTTTTTTGGCCAAAGGGAAGACACCTCCCCTACATGCAGGTAATACTAGGTTGGCGAGAGCCTCTATGATGCCTATACGGCCCACCGGCTTTAACTCCATACATCATCAACATCATAACCATCATCATATTCAGAGGTGAAGTCCTCCCCGCCCTCCTCTGTCGGGTATAAAGACGTGGCCGGGCAGCCCGCAAAGACCAAATTAGAAAACTGGACTCGTGGTGCATGAGGCAAGTGAAGCAGGTGGTACGTCAAATAGCCTTATCCGGAGCGCACTGCTAGGAAAACAACGTAAAAGGCTACCTTTCTAGCTATTGTTTTCGATATTATCTCTTGGTTAAGTTTAAACTAACTTGAAAAATACGTATTCAAGTTATTAATATCAAGTCTGATATAAATTGTTGTAGTTCACGACAAGGTTTCTAGAAGGTTTACGGAATATTGGCGGCATTATTGGCCCCAGGCCCTTAAAAATTAGGGATTTTACTAGGGATTTTATGAGATTTTACGAAAAATGCCTAGAAAAATGCTTGTCATTGCTAGCCTAATACTCCGTTACATCCTAGCTAAAATTTGTCTAAAAGCCTAGCTAGAGATCTAGATTTTTTTTATTTTAAATAAAATCCCATAAAATACAATCCGGTATAAAATCTTATCATAAAATCTTATAGGGGCTGAGGGAATGCAGGATTGTTGGAGACGGCTGGAGTTTCTGATTGTTGGGGGTTTTCAACACGAGGGGTGAAAAAGCGGAGTGCGGGATGGCTGGTGGGGTCTTTTCTTCAAAGTTATAAATTTGAACGTTAAAGTGCCGCACAGGCCGTAGGGACCCGTGCAGCGGTATCTCCTGCAAACTTCTCTGTGTCTTTCTCCAAGTCTGTCCATGGGGAAATGGCCAACCAATCTCATTGAGTGCTGATATGTCACTTGGAGGCCCTCTCATGCCAGGATTGACTTCCACTCTCTGCTTAATGAATTCTCTCGCTGCTCGATCCTTCTACCTGTCTGTTCAGCTCCCCCAGTACGTCCCCCATGGAAGTTCATGAATCCGTTTGGTCCGCTAGAAAGTGTCTGCAATTCACATTTATAATGCACATACAAATAAATTTCTGAAATTGACGGCATGAAAACTCTCCAATGAATGCCTCAATCGTGCAGAAAACGGCCAAAAAAGACTTTTGTGGCTAGCTTTTCTGGGACTGTCGGAATGCAAGTGAATGAAAACTTGAGAACCAGTTCCTATAGACGCTTATTCCGGCCTCCTGACCTCCAAATAGAGCCATCCATGTCATCAGGCCCGATGCTGTTCAGCTTTCTCACTCTCACCAAGAATCCCCCCTTCGAGCTGTAGTCTGGTCGTTGGCATCGACCGACCAATCGACTGGTCCGTTGGAGGGGAACGAAACCCATCGACCGACCGATCGACCGAGTTCTCTGCCTGCCTGTCTGTCTGCCTATCAAAAGAGGAGATGATGCACTGTCCGACCGAGCTGAGGCTGCTGCAAGGAATCGCGCCGTCGGACAGTGCAGTACGTTTGCCGAGCCTTGCACATATTTCTCGGAGAGCCCGGGGTCTGCATGAAATTATATGGATGAATTGAAAAGTCTGATCGGGGCGTGTCTCAGTATGCTTCTGCATGCTGCATCTGTCTCGTTTAAATGCCTTCATGCAACAGTCTGTGCACAGAGAGAAGATACACATTTAGAGATCCACGGGTGGAAGCTTCTGTGAGGGAGGGGCAGGGACAGGTGAGTCTTCTTTCTTGGGAATCGGCGGTTACTGTATGTAGGCAGAGGCGGGAGCATTGGCAGTGACTGCTGCGACGGACGACACACAAGAGAACGGTTCTGCAAAAGTTAGGAGTGAATTCGGTCCTAGGCAGATGAGGTTGGTGGCGATGTTCATGACTTCTACTGTGGCGACTCCAGCTTTGACGTCTACAACTTGGTCCGGGATGGCAAGTCCCGGAAACTCCCTCGGATAATTCTTTCTCAAAATGACCGTCTCCTCCCCTTCCATCCCCTCAACCTGCACACGCATAAGAGCCCTCGCTCTTTTGGGGACTTTCGTACGCGTGAAGGCGAAGGCATATATCGGTTTCCTCCCATCCTCGTACCAGACTTCGAAGGAGGGGAGGTCCGCAACGTCTAGACGGTCTTCATGGTAGTGGTACTGTACTACTGGGTCCAACAGCTTCAAAAAGTCTTGCCCCAAGACTGCTTCGTACCTCGAATCTTCTGTGACGGTCAGACGGTATGGGAATACTTTCTTGGGTAGGGAAGGGTGAGAAAACTTGGCCGTAATCTCCCCCACCACCGACACGCCCGTCTGTCCCACTGCGGATAGACCCACCGTGGGCCTGTCGACATTTGCATCAGCATGCAAGGTCGTATTCACATCAATGAACAAAGTTTCCGCTCCTGTGTCAATAAGGACAGACACAGGCTTACCAAACAGCAACATTGTCACGAAAGGCCTGGGACCAACCTTTACTACTGCCATCTCTGCCTCCATTTTCTCTGAATTCGCTTGTTCAAAGTTGGTCTGTCTGTTTGCATGCTCTACCAGAGAAGGGAAGGACACAGGTGACTGAGAAACCTGCAACTTCGGGACTCTTCCTTTGAAATTCTCATTGTCGTCCTCTCGCTCACAGTCTACATGTTTCTTTTTTACACGCACACACGGGGGAATCGGGAGAGGACGAGGCTTCGCAAACTGCTGGGTGGACTGGGGAACCTCTACGCCAATCCACCCGGGTCGTTTCCCTACCCAGGATAATTGGAGGCCTTGTGGCCAGGCTGGTTGCAAGTGTAGCAACAGGGGGGACCGTTGTTGAAACCGTTGTTGCCTTCATACTGTTGGTAGTGGCCTCCTCTTCCTCTCATGCCTCCATGTCCCTCTCTGAAGTGGCCATTGAAGCCACCTCAACCGTACGCGCCGAATGCATGGCCTCCGTGCATTGGAGACGGGTAGACGGGGTAATAGCCGAAGCCACCCCTACTGTAACCGTGCCCCCGGTCGGTGAATCCCTCACGGCCACGGCCGCGACCTCTCAGAGCCGCGATCTGAGCAGCTTACTGATTGAGCCGTTTCCGCAACTCGGCTAGTTCATCTCTCTCATCTCTCTGTTGCACCCCTGCAATTCGAGCCCTTGCTTTCTTCTGTTGCTTGGCATAGAGGTACCCGACTCTCCTCTTCAATTGGTCCCAATCGGTGTAGATCTGTTCTATCTCCAGCTCTTCTCTGAGCTCGGGATAAAGCACGTTGATAAAGGAACTGATTTTGTCGTTCCTTTTTCTGTTTGGATTTGCCTGGATGTAGACGTCGACGAAGCGTTCAACGAATACGTCATAGTCATCTCCGAGATTCAGCTGCACGTCAGCCATGCCGTAGACGGCCTGTGCCTGTGTTATACCAGTGCTGCCATGCGCTTCCAGGAACAAGGTGTCAACCTTATCTGAAGTCGTGGCGGAAGCGGAGTTTTCATTCCACCACAGGATAAGGTCAGGATCTTCAAAGTGACCTACCAGCAACAGTTTCTTCTCGTTCACATTTAGGTTTCCCGCATCTGCCTTTGCCTTAAAGGTGATATACCAGACCTGTCCGTTTGTTTTTCCTGGGATAAAGACCGTAGTCACTCGCTTGACCTTCCCAATCTGTTCGAGCTTGTCAAATCTGACTGCATCCCCCATGTCTGCTTGCTGCTGTTGTGGCTCAGAATCTGGATCGGATGGGACTGAGTCTGATTCGCTGGAGGAATCTCGGATACTGTGGGTGGGCGAGAACAGAGAGCCGACAGACGGAACAGAACTGAAGTTGAGAGATTCTGCCCAAGGATGCACAGAGGGGATCGATGGTGGAGAACTCTCCCCCGCCTCTGACAGCCTGTACCCCGACCCGCTCTTTGTGGGAATTTTGTCTTCCCTGGTTACAACCAGAAGCTCTGCTGACCAATGTTCTAGTTTAAGCTCTCTAGAACTTAGGAATCAACTCACATACACAAGTTCTATATACAGAGAATCTGTCAGACATACAAGAGCCTTCTCTATCGATCAGGAAAGACTCGGTCCTTCTAGCGGGCTCAATCAATCTGTATTGCAAAGGCTAAGATACAGACGTGCATGTCTTTGTATTACAGTGTGTATTTAATGCTATTAATTCTCTGTATTACTCTAAGGACTAAATCGAGCCTAGGTCCAAAGGTCCGTAACACCTAGCTAGCTACTAAATATGACTGGCAAGACCTATAGCTGAACATATACAATCTACATGCATCATGATGCTTGGCATGATGCATGTATGGTATGCACTAGGGTACGCACAAAAATAGATATAAACTGATACAAACCATCAACCATAGCAGAAAGAATCTTCAGACCGTCCCCTCGTTCCCGAGTCTGCATATGTTCATTCAAAAGTGCGACAGACTGTACTTCTTCTCTTCAATACAGGCCAGCAAACACAGCAGAAAGAGTGCGAAGACAATCCACTTTGAATGCCGACTACCGTCTGAAAAGACTCTAAGTACGGCTGTGCATTTCGAATGAGATTAGAAGACCAATATGCAGGGAGAGAAAGAAGAGTCTCCAGTCCTAACCTTTCACCCTTCACCTCACTCCCTCTTATTTTGCTTTCCCAAACTCCACACGAGTCAGCTCGGGAAGTGTACTCATGGAAGAGCCCGCTGGCCTATCGCGTACCCCCACACTTGCGTGCAACCCAACCCAGAGAATCCTGCGACTGGGTGAGACTCTCGAAAAAAACCAGGGTGACCTCACTTCTTCAGTACTGTGCGAAAGAGGAATGAAGACCGAGGCGAAAAAGTGGTGGTGAACTGTGAGCTCTCACCGACCCCCAACCCCTCAGATAGAAGTTTTCATTCCCTTCCGCCTCACCACATGCGACGTTTGACCAGAAGGAAGCCGAGGCACACCCATGCAGACAAAACGAACGAAAGGATGCCAACGGGAACAAGCGCTCCTCTCCTGACACAGACAGAAGGCCCCGCATTCAACAGCGAACCAACCCTCCGCGCAGGTTTGGTTTTCATTTGAACAGTCAGAAAGCAAACCTGTACATCCACAGACAACAACAGTGACTGAAAAAAAACCAAACTCACCCCCCCCAACAAGAAAGAAACCAAATCAACCGGGCGACTTCGATGCATGAATAGGTTGTCGTTTCTTGAAAAAGACAGACAACTGAAGAAGCCGAAGAACAACCAAGCGCATTCATGGAACCATTCTCGAACCTTTCCCACACCCCAAAAGCTGTACTGAAAAAAAAAGAGTGCCCACGATCCACGGCAGCTCTCGCATTCATCTGGTCTCATGTCATTCAAGAAGACAGACAAAATGAACCTGAGCAAAGCAAAGCAAAGCAAACATGCCCTCACACATCACAGCACGTCAGTCAAGAAAAAGAAACGAATCTATCAAGGACATTCCCTTCTCACTCCCTTCTTCAACGAAAAATCCATTCCACAAAAAGTGAAGACAACGAGTCGATCGATCAATGAAAATTCAATGCAAAAACATGCCATTTGGGTCCGTTTCTTTCCTTCCGTGCCGGTCCCCCCCTTCAACCGTGAAAAAGGAGACTGGCAATTAAAAAGAAAGCAGGTGGTCCTATTCAATGCAACGAAGCACAGACACCACATGAATCCAGTCTCTCGGTTTCATTGTGCAAATGAACAAACGTGGAAGGAGACAGAGTGACTGGTCGTCACCTCAAATCACCAAATGAAATGAAATGACACTCCTTTCGCTCTTGCCCATCCACCCCCTCAGTCACACCATGAACAAGAAAATGCAAACACACACAAGACACTGCACAAAAACGACGCACGCACAGAAGGGCGTTACGAAGTAAGGCCCAACAATTCTCTCTCTTTCAAAACGCACGCATGCATGACACGAAGGATCAAACACACTCACATCATTCAAACGTTGTGTATGCACTTTAACATTCAAGCGCTCTCTTTCCTCTCATTGTTCCTCTTTCGCTTCCAAGTCAGACTGCATGCACGCATCGTGCACATACAGACACAAACAGAAGGGTCGTCTGACTAATGTACGGACGAACAAGCGCACTCTCTCTCTCTCTCTCACGCCAGATTGCTGCATGTGTTCGAACGGACAGCAGCAGTTGATCAGACACAAAGCAGAACTAAGACTCACAAAAAAACCTTTTCTTGACACTGCCTCCCTGCCCTTTCAAAACAGCCAGACAGACAGACGGACAGCCCAGGCACCTCTCCTCTCCCTCCCCTCAAGGCAGCACAGGGATGTGCACTGCCGACGGGAAAGAAGGTCCGGAAAGGATCTTCCACTCAGTAGACAGAGTGCTGCCCTCCTGCAACACAGCCTGAAAGTTCCCCTTGTCCGCTCCCGCAATGGCCAGCCTGATGGCATGTCCTTTGTGGAATGTGTAAGCGGAGGGTTCAAGGAGAATGTCGACTCTCTGGACGCCTGAGCGGGGCTGTCTGTCTACTGACTCGAACGATCGCACAAAGACCGAAGACTCGCCCGGAGTGGCTACAGTCTCTGTCTGGACCTCAAACCGACGGCCACGCTTGACAGACTTACGGGTTGCTGTCTCTGCGTGGATGTCCTCCAGAGTTGCGAGGGCTGCAGGGTTAGAGGACCCCAGAGGACGGCTGAACGCAACACGATGGGAAGCCATGACTTGTCCCTCAGTGACCATTGACACCTTCCCTGTGGTTGTGTCCACGTCCTCCAGGTAGGCGAAGATTGAGGCATCGTCACCGTCAACGAGGTCAACCCACACAGACACCCACACAGACCCTGCCACACGCACGTCGGAGGTCAGTTCGGTACCTGTGAGAACGAAATTTCTCTGATCCTGCCCCGCCGCTCTGTTACCCTGATCGACAGAGAGACGCAGGACGTGATGGACGAGTTGCCATCTCGTGAACTTCCCTGTGGTGCTCTCGGGGTTGACTGTGTAGTCTTGAGATGTGGGGGCAGTGGGGGAGGGGGGAAGGGGGGAGAGAGAAAAGGAGACGCCGTCTGTTTTGGCTCCTGTCCATGAAGTGGATGTGGGAAGTGGGGTCTGGTCAGTGAAGTCAAAAAAGAGAGAAGAGTACTCCGTCTCTGCAGGAGGCCAAGACTGGCTTGCAAACCAGCTTCCTCTCTTGCCAGTAGAGTCACCACCGGGGTGCACTCTCTCAAAGCTTTGGACTTCGGGGGCTGTCCAAGGCTGCATGAGGGCTTCACCCAGGAGGCAAGTGTTTTCTGTGACCTCAGTAAGGCACTCATCCTCCTCTTTTCTCTCTTCCTCCTTCTGTACCTTCTCTTGCATGATGAAGTGCACAGAGCTCTCTGTATCAATCCCCTCACGACACACCCCCTTCAACTCACAGTCCAACCACCGCACCAACTCCTTGTGAGCGTCCTTCTCCCAGTTGCTCAGAGAGCCAGGGGCAAGGGGGGAGGGGTTTCTCCGACCGCTGTGGGTCCAGGGGCCTAGGGTCAGGTGGCGTGCTGCCCTAGGCTCATCAGCTGGTCTCTGTGCGTCAAGACCGTCCAATACGGCGTGCATTCTTGCGGCACCCCTGACGGAGCCCGAGTCGAAGAAACCGGCAGTGGAGTAGATCGAAACGTTGTGTCTGTGCAATCCCTCAACCACCTCAAGTCTGGCACCGGCGTCGGGTCTGTAGGAGACCCCAGAAGGGCCCGTCATCAGATCATCGGCGTTTCTGAGACGCCCGCTGGTGGCAACCTGAAGAAGGAGGAAAGAGGATCGACAAGAAGGGAGCAGATTGAGGCCATCAAAAAGAAAGACGTACGCACACGTACAGAGAGACGGGACCAAACCTATCAGGCGAACCTGGGGACACACACATCCCTGCAGAACCCCCCTAAATAGACTGGCAACACAGACTCCTTTCCAATTCGGCCTTCAACATATACTCTGAAAGAGCTCTTGGTCTTATCTCCACGACGTCATATCTAGTGCCTTGCTGGATCAGAAGAGAGAAGAAACATGAGATCTGAATGGACTGAGTGAGATACCACCATGCATCCTGACCTGTTGGAGGTCCCAATTCATCTGGTGTTCCCTCTGTGCTGCCCTGACGAGGGCTTTCCTGTCTCCCACGGGGGCGACTCCAGAGATCAGAGAGTGGATCCCGACAGTGTACGGCAGAGGCACTAGAGGGTCCTTGTAGAGCACAGGGTGAAGGCGGCCGTCCTTCTCGAGTCCCGAGGTAAACCTTTGATACTCCTCAACGAAGGCTGTGTTCATCACACCCCCTGGAGCTGCCACGTCAGCAAACGCGTCGTTGGGAGAGAAGAACACCCACACCGCGTCGATCCCTCCCTGCGCAGCCGCCTGAAGACCCGCCATGCCGTCATAGGACAGACCTCCACTTGCAACCTTTCCGTTGAACCAGGCCTGTCTGCGCACCCACTGCACAACCTCGTTCAGATCCTCAACCTCAGGATGGCTCAGGTCAGACTCTCTGTGCCCGAAGGAGGCACCTGCAGGAGACATCAAGCAAATGGACTAGATTCGATTCGAGTCCCACAACTTCACTTGCAGCCAAGGCGACTGACAGCAAAAAGGTACGCATATCTCAGAAAAAAAAGACGCGACGTTCCGGAATCAGAAAACTCTTGAGGATTCAGCCAGTGGAGTCATAGAGAAACAAAAAGGTTCAACTGGAAGGTAAAACAGAGTGGGAGAGCAGAAGCACGCCAGAAAGGGGAAACAGGAGCGGAAGGAAGGAAAAGGAAAACACCCACCGGTTCCTCTGACGTCAACAGAGACGAAGGCGTATCCGTTAGCAAGCTGCAAAAACAAAAAAGAAACAGTTGATTAGCGGGTCCCCAAAGATAAAGAACGCTCCCCTTCGACTCAATTAACGGCAGAAAATTGACAGAGACAAGGAGAGGTTGCAGCAGACCGTGTGCGAAACAAGAGTTTCGGAATGGCTGAAGAGAAGAAAAAATGACGTGACGAAAAGGAAGGAAGAACCAAAACGGCCCATGAATTGCCTCTCTGCATGAGTCATCATGGCTGACCAGAGGCTGTGCCATGTGCCAGGTCATCTGATTCCATGTCCTTCCAGGGGCCTCTCCGAAGATGGGAAGGAACCAGAAGAGCCAGTTGAGGGTCAGAGACCTTCCGTATCTAGTGAAGTGAAGGAAGGTGGGGATCTTCTCGACCTCTGCTCTGGTCTCCTCGGAGAGTTTCATGGAAGGCGGCTTGGCTCCCCTCTCTCTGATCAGGGAAGAATGGGCGGCTGCGGTTTCTGCGGGGAGGTAGACGTCGATGGCAATTTTGGTGCCGTCTCTCATAGGCACGTAGACAGAATGCCTAGAGGGAAACAGGGTAGGCACGTGTCTGATCTGACTGCCCAGGCTCTTGAAGTTGACCCAGTGGAAGTCCCCTGCTGTTCCCGGAGGGTGTCCCCTTGTTGCCAGAACGACACACCCAAAGAAGAAGAAGACACCCCAAAGAGGAGCAAGGACGAGACTGGAGATCCGATTGCTCCTAGACAGAGCCCCACGGAGATGCATACACAGAGTGTACCCATCAAGAAGCAGAGACCAGACAAGCATGCCCGCATGGACATAGGCCTGCCCTGCGAACCAATCCGTAGGCATTCTCTCTATTCTCGCCTGCGTGCTCCACGTGTGGGGAAGGAATCCCGTCCACATTGCCAGAGCCACTACGACTGCACAGAGAAGGCCCTGAAGCTTGGCCTTGGGATACTGAGCCAGGCCGAGAACACCGAAGAGATACAAAAGGGCAAGGATGTCAAGAAGGTCAATGGGGATGGGACCGGCACCCCAGAGATATTCCGAAATTTCAGGAAAGGAAGTACGTGCAAGGAAAGATCCAAGGGACCAGTCAGCCTTTGATGAGGCCATTCCGACTGCATTGAAGTAGGCGCGCATAGTCAATCGAAATGCAGAGGCAAAACCAACGAAGCGCATATGACTCTGTCGAATGGCATCTCCTTGAGTGTCCTGCTTTTTCGGTGCCCCACTCGACAGCAGCTCTGGGTGAGGCACCTGTAGCTGCCCTCGGGAGCGCATCTTCACTGTTGCCGAGACCTGATCTGCCTGAAACGGCTCGTTTGACACCGGAATTGAACAACCGGCCTTAAGAGTGTTGGATAGTTGTTTTGTGATTGGGTGAGACGAGAAATAAAGATAGTGCGGGTGGGGGAAAACCGTTGAATCCCGGTGTTCACTGTTGCACGGGTGAGTGTAGAAGCAAAAATCGGGTAAGTGCTCCTGAGCTTCCGAAATCTTCAGAGCCGATTCTCGTGGCGGCATGCTACGAGCCCCCAGTACGGCGGCGCCTAAATGGGCCCATGTGGCGGCGCGAATGCCATGCGCACGGATCCCGGCCGGCCCGCGGGCGTACGCGGGGCGTGCCGCGGGGCCCCTATAGCTGCGAGCGTGCGTCGCCGCATTCTCACTCTGACCATCTCTGACACTTCATGATCTGTCTTCGATATTCTTCGATCTGTTTTTGCGAGTCATATCGACACAATCAGCTTGAGCGGGAAGGGTGTGCGTTGAACTATATTTCTGAGCAAGCGTGTCGCCAGTCCCTGCCTGCAAAACGTGTGCAGCCACTTCGACCGTCTCAGTGCCACTGTGTGTGCGTTCCTGCACAAGCAACAGGCAGACAGAGCTCAGGGACGCCGCTTTTTTGCGGTCTAGAATTTGACTTTGTCCTCTTTTATCACAGCAGAAAGTGGGGAAGGATGTCTGCAGACAAGATACCCCAAATGCCCCCAATGCCCGACCCGAGAGGGGACAGGGTAGTGAAAGATTTCGATGGACCTCCAGTGGAGGTCAGTCGCCGGTCGGAGTCCCTACCTGGGTCACTCTGCGCATCTTCCGAGATACACACGCTGGTGGACAGAGAGTGTCCCTGCAGCAGTCTAGTACCTGCCCTCTCTTTTTTGCGTCTTTTAAGTTGGACTGATGGATCGTTGTGCTCCCTTTCTCCTGTGCCCCATTATATGACTCCCCTTTCCATCTACCCTTTTCCGCGCACCTTCCCGATTATCAGCCGCGAGGTTCCTTCTCTTTGAATGATGGATGCTCATGCATGTGATTGGGGAACCTTTGCTGCTGATTGCATTCAGGGGGGAGAAAGGGGTGCCGCTAGGTTGGAAGCGTGAGACAAGAGGGAGGGATGTGAGGAAGGAGACGGAGTATGAGAAGTGAAGGCGCGTAGACAACGGGAAAACGGTGTTCACCCTGTTTGTTCCATTCATCGGTGACGGCTGAAGGAAAGCGTGGAATGCAGCAACAGATCCCTGGTGAATATCTATGCGCGTGTTTGCCTGTCTATTTCTACAACCCCTCCTCCCTATCTGCAGTTCCTGAGTGACCAGCTCTTGTACCCTGGTGGTAGTCCCTCCCCCGACTGGAAGGTTCTGAGGCAGCACCTCATCAGGGAAGGCAGGCTCTCGCAGCAGCAGGTCCTCCTGCTCCTCAAGAAGGCCACAGACGTCGTGCAGTCAGAGCCCAACATGATCAGAGTCAAGGACCCTGTAACAGGTCAGCCTATGCATTTACTTTCATTCAGAATTCTTTTTATTTTTCTGTATGAAAGTAAAAACATGATCAGAGTCAAGGACCCTGTCACAGGTCGGCCTGTCGGCCTCAGTTGCTTACTCTCTTCAGGTTCTTTCTTGGTGACGGGAAAGAAATGTAGCAGCAGAGTTTTTCCATTTTCTGTTGGCCTGTTGGTCGAGAGGTCCCCTGCTATTGTAGGATTTAGTTTATGTTGTGTTGTTGTGCAGTCGTCGGAGACATCCACGGACAGTTTTACGATCTGGTCCGGTTGCTGGAGCTAGGGGGGGACCCGGATGAGGCACAGTGAGTTGGCGTTGGGTGGCTCTGTTTTGCTTCTGCCTGTATGTTTGCTTGGTATCCGTTTACTTCCTCGGAATGGGGCAATCAATCAGTTGATTTTTTGGCAGATCTCTCTCTGCAGACGCACAGTTGTTTACGGAACGCGTTTCGCACCATCGTTCTTTCTTTGGTGTGTGTGAGGATTTAGATACCCGTACACAGACTGGACACGGACGTGTGAGTCAGCTTCTGCCTTCCTACCTCTCTCTCTCTCTCTCTCTCTGTGTGTGTGTGTGTGTGTGTGTGTGTGTGTGTGCAGATACATTTTTCTGGGGGATTATGTGGACAGAGGGTCTTACTCGATTGAAGTTGTCTTGCTGATCATCGCGATCAAATTGAATAGGCCGAAGAATATTTACATGCTCAGGGGGAACCACGAGTGTCGGCAGATGACGGCCTACTTCAACTTCAAAGATGAATGTAGGGCTTGTAGGTGTGTGGGCTTGCATTCATTTTCATACAGAATTCTTTTTCATGAAACTGACTTCAACTCAAAGATGAATGTAGGGCTTGTAGGTGTGGGGGGATTCATGGAAGTCAAAGTAGCGAAGGGAGGAAAGACTGCGTGAGAGGAAAAGAAGGTGGCGAAGAAAAGAGAAAAGACTTGAAAGGGACAAGAAGTGCAAACTTCTACCTGACGACAGGGTCAATTTGATGCTCTTCCCATTTTCTTTCTGTATCGCACATTGCTCTCTGCCCCTCCTCCTCGTCCTCCTCTCTCAATCGTCTGATCGACTGAACAAGCACTCAGACTTCGTCTCAAAAACCACAACCAGTCTCTCAAAGAATCTTCTGAGTGCCAATCATCAACTTTTATTCCTACCGACCTCCCTTATTTCATGCAGGCGAACACAAATACGACGAGGACGTCTACTGTGCCTTCATGGAGTTCTTCGATTGTCTTCCCGTCTCTGCGTTGGTCAACGGTTTGTCTGTCAGTGTGTTTTTTTTTTTTTTGCATGCTTCGACTGTCTTCCCGTCTCTGCGTTGGTCAACGGTTTGTCAGTCAGTGTGTTCTTTTTTTTTTTGCATGCTTCGACTGTCTTCCCGTCTCTGCGTTGGTCAACGGTTTGTCAGTCAGTGTGTTCTTTTTTTTTTTTGCATGCTTCGACTGTCTTCCCGTCTCTGCGTTGGTCAACGGTTTGTCAGTCAGTGTGTCCTTTCTGTTCGTTCGTGCATGGGGGTCTGTTCGTTTCTCTCTCGGGCTTCCTTATTGTTTTGTCTGTGTGAAAGTTGCGCAGGAGGAAGTGTAGATGTGCCCAAATTGTCCGTCTTCCCGTCTGCCCGTGTGTGGAAGGTCTTGCATTGCGGAATGAGACGGTTCATTCATTTTCTTTGGACTCTTGCAGGGAAGTTTTTGGGACTGCATGGAGGCCTCTCTCCGGAACTTGTAAAGGTCTGTCTAGCTTATTGTGCTGCTGCGCTAGGTCATCTTTCTCTATCACTCGCACTCACAGATACTTCTGGCTGTGGGCCACCCATTCGGTGTCGATTATTGTTTCTGCATCATGCTCTGGTTCTGCAATGCGTTGCTGCCCTCTCTCAAGACTCCCTATCCTCATGCTCAAGCCCTCTTCTCTGTCAGTTTGGTGCTGTCACCAGCTTCTGTGCTGCGTTCTTTTTTTTGCACTTGCCTTCTGCTTGCCTGTAGAGCTTTCTGGTTGTGTCCGAAAGAGTGAACAATGACTGAGTGACTAACTGACTTCCTGAATGGTGCAGCCTGCCGACATCGCGAACGTGAACAGATTTCAGGAGCCTCCAAAGTCGGGACTCCTCTGGTCAGTCTGTGAGTGAGTGAGGGAGTGAGAGAATGCGTTTGTCTTGCTTGTTTGGTTGGATGATTGGCTGTCCCTTCCAGCACGAATGTAATCTGTGCATTTGATCTACTGTTTGCCTGTCGCATGATTATCTAACTGTTTCTCTCTCTCTCTCTCTCTCTCTCTCTGTGTGTGTGTGTGTGTGTGTGTGTGTGTGTGCAGCGACATGTTGTGGTCAGACCCTGTGGACGAGGAGAAGGAAGACAAAGTGAAAGCGGCAGGTGAGCGTGCTGCAATAGGCATGCACAGACACACAGACAGACAGACAGACAGACAGACATAGACACACAAACACACAGACAGACAGACACACAGACAAACAGACAGATATAGACACAGACAGACAGACAGACAGAGACAGACAAACAGACAGACATAGACAAACAGACAAACATAGACACACAGACAAACATAGACACACAGACACACACCTTCAGAGAGAGAGAGAGAACGCAAATTTCAAGAAGAAAACCGCGCAGAGAGAGAGAGAGAGAGAGAGAGAGAGGTAGAGGAGGGGCGGTGTTTTTCCTCAAAGAGAGAAAAAAGTGACAGCCGGGATCATGGACGGCTGTCTGCGTGGCCGCCTCTTCATCTTTCTTTTCTTTTTGTCTTCAGGGAAGGAGCTTTTTGTTCCAAACGACGCACGCGGGTGTTCTTTCTTTTTCGGTTTCGATGCCGCCAAGGGTTTCCTTGACAAGAACTCTCTCCTCTCCGTCATCCGGGCGCATGAGGCACAACTGGAGGGGTGAGTCGATAGAAAGGAGCTAGGGAAGGAAGGTATTAGTTTCTTGGTGTTTTTCGAATAGTAGAAGGGCGTGTTGATGAAGCTTGGTGGATTAGGTGTGGCGGCGCGTTGTGGGAGGGGGGTGGATGGATCAGTAGGTAGGTATGTGAGGTTTCTTCTTCCCTGCTCCGTGCTCCAATTTTCTGTTTCTTCTCTTTTTCCGTGGAACCCTTTCGTTCTCGATTTTCCGGCTTTGTGATTTCGTGCAGATACAAGATGCACACGGTGAACACAAAGACCGGATTCCCTACTGTGAGTCTGACTGACTGACTGATTTGTTCTTGGAGGGATACGATGAGTCTGGCTTGCTGCTGATTCCTTTCTAGGTGCCTTGGTTCGTGTTTTGACAAATGAACGGTCGCGTCAGCAAAACAGGAGAACGGAAGGAAGCCTGTGTCTCCGTTCGTCCCACCGGG
>JAHBMJ010005855.1:13555-28469 GCA_018398765.1 Chromera velia | reverse complement strand
CCGCCCCTCTTCTTTGCAGGTGATCACAATCTTCTCTGCGCCCAACTACTGCGACTGTTACAACAACAAGGGCGCCGTCTTGAAGTTTGAGGTGCGTCCGGAGATTCAGTTGTATCCTTGTGAGCTTTTTCTGTCCATCTCTCTCTTTCTGTCTCTGGTTTGTTTTTCTTTCTTCCGTCGCTTCTTCTTCCGCCGGTGTTGCAAGTCTCTTTGACTTCTTTCCTTGAAAAGCGATTCCTTCCTTGCGTGTCTCCGTCTTCCTCTATTTGCACGGAAAGAAAGAAATCTAAGGTGTGGTCTCCCTCCCTCCCTCCCTCCCTCCCTCCCTCCCTCCCTCCCCATATGTGTGCAGAACAACACTCTGAATATCCAACAGTTCAACTTCTCCCCCCACCCCTACCACCTGCCAAACTTTATGGATGTCTTCATGTGGTCTCTGCCCTTCGTTTCCGAAAAGGGTCAGTCAGTCAGTCAGTCAGGCAGGTTGGTGGGTGGAGAGACGGAAAAGGGGTCTGTGTGAGTTGAAGAGTTCCAGAGCTGTTTGACCATACAGATTTTCTTTTCCTGCGAAAGGATCTGTGAGCGTACTTCTTCTTCTTTTCCCCTTGACTTTTGCTTTTCGTGTCTCTGAGGTATGTGTGTTTCCTTTCCAAGCTTTTTGTCTCGCTCTCTCTCTCTCTCTCCCCCTCCTGCATTGTTGGANCTTTGACTTCTTTCCTTGAAAAGCGATTCCTTCCTTGCGTGTCTCCGTCTTCCTCTATTTGCACGGAAAGAAAGAAATCTAAGGTGTGGTCTCCCTCCCTCCCTCCCTCCCTCCCTCCCTCCCCATATGTGTGCAGAACAACACTCTGAATATCCAACAGTTCAACTTCTCCCCCCACCCCTACCACCTGCCAAACTTTATGGATGTCTTCATGTGGTCTCTGCCCTTCGTTTCCGAAAAGGGTCAGTCAGTCAGTCAGTCAGGCAGGTTGGTGGGTGGAGAGACGGAAAAGGGGTCTGTGTGAGTTGAAGAGTTCCAGAGCTGTTTGACCATACAGATTTTCTTTTCCTGCGAAAGGATCTGTGAGCGTACTTCTTCTTCTTTTCCCCTTGACTTTTGCTTTTCGTGTCTCTGAGGTATGTGTGTTTCCTTTCCAAGCTTTTTGTCTCGCTCTCTCTCTCTCTCTCCCCCTCCTGCATTGTTGGAGATGGTCACTACATGTCACGCTGGCGTGCTGAACTGTTTTTTGCCAAGTCTTGGTTCTTGTGCGAGGACCCGTTTCACATCCATCCATTGTGTCCCTCCGTCCATCCGCACAAACGTGCAGTCGTGGAGATGCTCTACCACATCATGCAACCAGCGGCGGCATCGGACGACGATGCAGACGATGTGGTCCTTCCTGTGGAGATCACTTCTCAGATGGGCAAGATGATCGCCCCCTCAGGTCCCCTCAACAAAAGCGGTATCGAACCTGACACTGAGGAGAGCCTGGCGGAGAAGATGCGGAAACGTCAGCCAGTCGCAGTCTCGAGGAGAGGGGAAGAAAAGAAAGCAGACAGGAAGAAAGGGAGCGGAATGAAAGGAGAAGCAGCGCAAAGATGACAGAGAGAATTTAAACCAGCAACACGCTCGAGAGTGCTGCAAACTCGGATCTTCTGTCGTGCTGTCTCCGTTCTGACAAAAGAACCTTTGACGCGAATGTCTCTTTGCTCTTGTGCTTCCGCCTCCTGTGCGCGTGCTGTGCCTAATTGCAGGGAAGGAAGAGCTGCGAAACAAGGTCAAGACGGTGTCACGCATGATGAAGATGTTCAAGACACTGCGGTGAGTCAGTGGGTGGGTGAGTACCTACCTTTCTTTCGTTTCGCTTCGTTCTTTTCTCAGCCGGTCGCTGTGTTGCTCTGTCAGTCTGAGTGCGGACAGTCACTTGCCATCGAAGGGTTCATTTTTTGTTATTTTCCCTTTTTTGTCTCCCCTTGTGGGTTTTGTGTGGGAAGTGCTGCCTGTTTGGTTTAGGGTATACAGTTGATTTTACATAACAAGATGACTCTGATTGTATTTCCATTGGGATGCGTCTCTCTCTCTCTCTCTCTCTCTCTCTCTCTGTGTGTGTGTGTGTGTGTGTGTGTGTGTGTGCGTGCGTGCAGGCAAGAAAACGAATTAATTGTCCAGCTGAAGGGACAAACTCCTGGTCACAGAATTCCTATGGGAGCTCTGATAGAAGGAAGACGAGGGCTCGAAAGCGGTCAGTCAGGCAGGCGGGAAGTCAAGAGCACGGTTTCGCTTCTTGAGTTTCTTTGTGCCTCCGCCTCTATTTCTCAGTCTTCGTCAGTTTGAGTTTTCATCGTCTCTTCCTTTGCCGGTGGCGTCCTGTTCGTCGTGTGTTCTCTTCATACCGCTCCGGTTCGAGCTGTTTTCTTTTCTTGTGGTGTTGGTTGATGAACACAATCAGCCATGAGAGAGTGAAAGCAATGATCACCCAAGAAAAGCAACCCGCTTCTTTCTGAGGGTCCAATCACCCGTGTGAATATCCCGATCCCTGTGTGTGTGTGTGTGTGTGTGTGTGTGTGTGTGCAGAAATGGATTTGTTCAACAACCTGAAGAAGGTTGATGTGAAGAACGAGGGAAGGCCCGAGGGTTTCGAGGGCCCTGCAACTCCTACGCGGAGAGGGCAGCAGGGACTGGGGGTAAAAAAGTGAATGGATGAATAAATGAATGAATGAATGAAGGCTCGATAGTTCATGTTTTGGTGCGAATTCAGGAAGGAATTCATGGGGGGTTACGGGCACGGGTGAGTATCTAAATGCACAATTAGTGATGCATGCAAGCACAGAGAAAGAGGGGCGCTGGCAGGCTTGACGGTTGCTGACTCGTTCCGCCGGTCTGTTTATTTATTCAATCGTTAGTGAACTCTCTGCGTGTTCTTCTTTGTCGCTGATCTTCCTGATTCGATACGTCATCTTGTCTAGATCTGCCCTGCATGCAGAAGAGAGGCAGGGAAAGAAGGGAGGTAGGTGGGGAAGGGGAAGAAAGTGCGGCAGATCGAACGGCAGGATGAGGAGAGGGGGGTGGGAGGGGAAGAGGAGTTTCATTCGGACCCGGAAGAGGGCAAGTGGGAGCAGGTACGCTTTTGGAGTAGCACACGGAAGGGGGGTGGGGGAGAATAGATGCTAGGAGAACGAGGAAAAGGAGGTGAGCAGCTGTGTCCCCTTTTTTCTCTTCTCTTCTCGCTCCTCTCCTTCCTGACTTTTCTGGCTGTTTGCCTTTTCCTCTCAGAGACCAGTCCAGCAGATTCATTCAAACGGACACAGCCAGACAGGCGGAACGTCTCCAGCCTTCACAAGCAGAATTGTAGAAGAAGAGACGAGTACGCACATGCTGAAAATGAATGAATGAATGCCCCTGCAAGACTCCAATCGGGAGTTCTACAGTCAGAACAGGCGAAGGAGGAACGACCACTACGTTTGACCCGCCTGTCCGAAGGGACGGGTGCGCCCACTTCAGTGCCCAACTCCGTCCTCTCTCTCTCCTTGTTTTGTTGGCCAATCGACACCCGCTCCCGTGTGTGAGTGGGTACTGATGAGAGAGACGCGCAGGTTGATGCACGCAAGGCCAAGCAAGGCTGGTGCTAGGGAGGGAAGAACCTCAGATAACGGCAATCGATCGAGGTGACTGTCAGCCTGCTTAATACACTTCGGTTATCTATCGCCTCAGTGTTGGTAATGCTGCATGGAAATTATGAGAAACAAATGCATCAGCTTAATTCTGTCAGGCTGAAAATAGCTGAAAAAATGATGTGGACATCGAAGCGCTGCAGATAAATTCATAAATCCGTAGTTTAAATCAATGACACAATGTGTACTTCTATAACTCGACGTGTAGCCTCGCGTGTAGGGCAGCACTAGGGCTACGTGTAAGGGCTCATGCACAACCTAGCTCGCAACATAATTTATACTAGAATTTATGTTCATTGTAGATAGGATATCAACTACTACTAGTTTCTAGTAGTGGTTTCTAAATAATTTTAGATAGATTCAACCTGCCTAGCAACCTGCATAGGATGTAACCTTTGGTCTAGCTCCAGATCTAGCCTTACATTTAACCTTACTACCTTAGAGATAATAAGAAATAACGTGAATAATAATTTGAATTTAGGATGTGAACTATAGGATATCGAATATAATATTGGGATACACATAATTTAAATTTATAGATTTCTATTTACCCTCTATTATCCCTCTATTACTCTCAGTCAACGTCAGCATGACGTCAGTGTTACGGACTTTTGGACCTAGGCTCGATTTGGTCCTTAGAGTAATACAGAGAATTAATAGCATTAAATACACACTGTAATACAAAGGCATGCACGTCTGTATCTTAGCCTTTGCAATACAGATTGATTGAGCCTGTTAGAAGGACCGAGTCTTTCCTGATCGATAGAGAAGGCTCTTGTATGTTTGACAGATTGTCTGTATGTAGAACTTGTGTGTATGAGTTGATTCTTAAGTTCTAGAGAGCTTAAACTAGAACATTGGTCAGCAGAGCTTCTGGTTGTGACCGGGGAAGACAAAATTCTTACAAGGAGCGGGTCGGGGTACAGGCTGTCAGAGGCGGGAGAGAGTTCTCCACCATCGATCCCCTCTGTGCATCCTTGGGCAGAATCTCTCGACTTCAGTTCTGTTCCGTCTGTCGGCTCTCTGTTCTCGCCCACCCACAGTATCTGAGATTCCTCCAGCGAATCAGACTCAGTCCCATCCGATCCAGATTCTGAGCCACAACAGCAGCAAGCAGACATGGGGGATGCAGTCAGATTTGACAAGCTCGAACAGATTGGGAAGGTCAAGCAAGTGACTACGGTCTTTATCCCAGGAAAAACAAACGGACAGGTCTGGTATGTCATCTTTAAGGCAAAGGCAGATGCGGGAAACCTAAATATGAACGAGAAGAAACTGTTGCTGGTAGGTCACTTTGAAGATCCTGACCTTATCCTATGGTAGAATGAAAACTCCGCTTCCGCCACGACTTCAGATGAGGTTGACACCTTGTTCCTGGAAGCGCATGGCAGCACTGGTGTAACACAGGCACAGGCCGTCTACGGCATGGCTGACGTGCGGCTGAACCTTGGAAATGACTATAACACATTCGTTGAACGCTTCGTCGACGTCTACATCTAGGCAAATCCAAACAGAAGAAGGAACAACAGAATCAGTTCGGAATCCTTTATCAACGCGTTTTATCCCGAACTCAGAGAAGAGCTGGAGATAGAACAGATCTACACCGATTGGGACCAATTAAAGAGGAGAGTCGGGTACCTCTATGCCAAGCAACAGAAGAAAGCAAGGGCTCGAATTGCGGGGGTGCAACAGAGAGACGAGAGAGATGAACTAGCCGAGTTGCGGAAATGGCTCGATCAGCAAGCTGCTCAGATCGCAGCTCTAAGAGGTCGCGGCCGTGGACGTGGGGGATTCACCGACTGGGGGTGCGGTCGCGGTAGGGGCGGCTTTAGCTATTACCCCATCTACCCATCTTCCATGCACGGAGGCCATGCATTCGGCGTGTACGGTCGAGGTGGCTTCAATAACCACTTCAGAGGGGGGTATGGAGGCATGAGAGGAAGAGGAGGCCACTACCAACAGTATGGAGGTAACAACGGTTTCAACAACGGTCCCCCCCGTTGCTACACTTGCAACCAGCCTGCCAGTGGCCACAAGGCCTCCAATTGTCCTGGGCAGGGAAACGATCCGGGTGGATTGGCGTAGAGGTTCCCCAGTCCACCCAGCAGTTTGCGAAGCCTCGTCCTCTCCCGATTCCCCCGTGTATGCGTGTAAAAAAGAAACATGTAGACTGTGAGCGAGAGGACGACAATGAGAAAGGAAGAGTCCCGAAGTCGCAGGTTTCTCAGTCGCCTGTGTCCTTCCCTTCTCCGGCAGAGCATCCAGACAGACAGACCGACTTTGAACAAGCGAATTCAGAGAAAATAGAGGCAGAGATGGCAGCAGTAAAGGTCGGTCCCAGGCCTTTCGTGACAATGTTGCTGTTTGGTAAGCCTGTGTCTGTCTTTATTGACACAGGAGCAGAAACTTCGTTCATTGATGTGAATACGACCTTGCATACTGATGCAAATGTCGACAGGCCCACGGTAGGTCTGTCCGCAGTGGAACAGACGGGTGTGTCGGTGGTGGGGGAGATTACGGCCAAGTTTTCTTACCCTTCCCTACCCAAGAAAGTATTCCCACACCGCTTGACTATCACAAAAGATTTGGGGTACAAAGCAGTCTTGGGGTAAGACTTTTTGAAGCTGTTGGACCCAGTAGTACAGTACCACTACCGTGAAGACCGTCTGAACGTTGCGGACCTCCCCTCCTTCGAAGTCTGGTACAAGGATGGGAGGAAACCGATGCGTGTCTCCACCTTCACGCACACGAAAGTCCCCAAAAGAGCGAAGGCTCTTGTGCGTGTGCAGGTTGAGGGGACGGAAGGGGAGGAGACGGTCATTTTAAGAAAGAATTATCCGAGGGAGTTTCCGGGACTTGCCATCCCGGACCAAGTAGTAGATGTCAAAGCTGGAGTCGCCACAGTAGAATGAACATCGCCACCAACCTCATCTGCCTAGGACCGAATTCACTCCTAACTTTTGCAGAGCCGTTCTCTCGTGTGTCGTCCGTCGCAGCAGTCACCGCCAACGCTCCCGCCTCTGCCTATACACAGCAACCACCGATTCCCAAGAAAGAAGACTCGCCTGTCCCTCCCCCTCCCTCACAGAAGCTTCCGCCCGTGGATCTCTCTCACCTATGATACGAGTTGAGGGAGAGATACGAGAGGGTCCTTCAAGAATATTCCGATCTCTGGTCTCGCTCTCGTTTTGACATTGGAGAGCTGAGAGTGGATGGAAAGCCTTTCGAGGTAACCATTCGTACTGGAGATTCCCCTCCCATTCACTGGAACTAAGGCAGAATCCCGTACCACTAGAGAGAGCATGTGAAGAAGGAGTTGGAAGAGATGGAAGAAGGGGGAGTGATTCATCCCTCCACTTCTCCATGGGCCACCCCAGTCGTTCTAATTAAGAAACCAGATGGGACGACCCGTTTTTGTCTAGATTTCCGAAAACTGAATCAAGCCACCAAGAGAGATCTTTTTCCTCTCCCCCGAATTCAAGAGACACTCGACCGCCTTGTAGGAGCCAAGGTGTTCTCAGCACTTGATTACACCTCCGGCTTCCAGCAACTCCGTATGCACCCCGACTATGCAGAGAAAACCGCTTTCGTCACTCTGTTCGGACTTTATGAATTCACCAAGATGCCCTTTGGGTTGGTGAATGCCCCTTCTGTTTTCCAAAGAGCCATAAATTTAGTTCTTGCAGGTCTGTTCAGAGACCTCGCTCTCGTTTATGTCGACGACATCATCGTTTTCAGCCGATCTCATGACAAGCACATCCAGGACTTGAGGGAGGTTTTAGGTCTGGTGAGGAAAGCAAATTTGAAGCTCAAACTCGAGAAAGCATAGATTGCCATGACAAAGGTGGAGTATTTGGGACATACAGTGTCAGAAAAGGGGGTGAGACCGAGCAGAAAGAACATCCGGAAGATTTTGCAGTGGGAGCAACCGCAGGACAGGAAGGAGCTCCGCTCTTTTCTGTATCCATGCTTCTACTACCGTCATTTTATTGCAGGTTTTGCTCGTCTCTCCTTCCCTCTCTTTCAGATGTTGTTTCCTGCAGATGAGCAAGGCAGACTGGTCCCGTTTGTTTGGAATGGAGAAAGAGAGGAAATTTTTAGGGAGTTGAAAGAGAGGCTGACGACCCCTCCAATTCTCGGCTTCCCAGACATGAGCCTGCCATTCAGGGTAAAACCGGATGCATGTGAAGTGTCTGTGGGAGGTGTGCTCATGCAGAGGCAGAGGAGAAGGGAAGTAGTAATTGCGTATGTCAGTAGGGGGTTGAGTGCGGCAGAGAAAAATTACAGCCCCACCAAGAGGGAGGCCTTGGGGGCTGTCTACTGCTGCAAGGAGTGGAGGCATTACCTGTTTGGGGGGGCAGCGTATATGATCACGGATCACAAACCGAATTTAGCGATGTCCGACCGTAAAGTAGCGAACAAAAGGGTGCACAACTGGGCGTTGGAGTTGCAGGAGTATGGGTTGACGTTCGTTCACAAGGTGGGGAAGGAACATGTAGACGCAGACGCCGTTTCACGATAGCCACAGCCTCTCCCGTCTCTTCCTGTCTCCGTAGACAGCGGGGTCCCTTTGTGCCGTTACTGCAATCAGCCTGCTGATGGTAGCAAGGAGATCCGATGTGGCATGGCTGCCGCTCTGGCAGGTGTGCAGGCAGGTGTGTCCCCTTTGCAGGTTGAGAGGGGCTTTCTAGACCGTGTGAGGGAGGAGTTACCGAGAGATCCCTTGTTGAAAGATCATTTCAAATACTTTGCAGAGGGGGTATTGCCTCGGGAGGCAAAGAAGGCAAAGCAAATTCTATTGGAGGAAAGTGCGTTTGAAGAGAGAGGAGGTTTATTGTACAGGTAGAAAGGAAGGGGAACAGAAAGGAAAGAACAGTTGGTGGTGCCTGAGGCGTACAGAAAGACGGTTTTGGTGATGAATTACGATCACCAGTTGGGGGGGCATCCAGGGGTAAATCGGCTGATAGAGAAGACTCTCTTACACTTCTGGTGGCCAGGTTTGAGAGCAGACGCGAGGGAGTGGGTCGCTTCTTGCCAAGAATGCAGGGAGAGGCTCAAGCCAAAAGCAAAGAGAGCACCCCAGACTGTGCCCGTGCCTCCCTGTCCTTGGCACATGCTCGGCATTGATGTGTCACGGCCCTTTCCCACGAGCAGGAGGGGGAACAGATTTGTGCTCGTTGTGACAGACCATTTTGGAAAGGATGTGGAGACGTTTGCCCACCCTGAGCTGCCCGCTCATGTCGTAGCACAGATTCTGGTCGATGAGATTTTCTGCAGGCATGGTCCCTTTGAGGTTCTCCTCTCAGATAGGGGAACGAATTTCCTGGCAGAAATCGTGAGTGAGGTGTTGAAGATTTTGAGAGTGAGGAGGAAGGTAACAGCGGGGTACCACCCTCAGTGTGCAGGACTGACAGAAAGATACAATCAGACATGGGAGCAAGGGGTTAGGAAGCAGTTGAGAGCAGAGAACAAGCTTAATTGGGATCTGTATTTGCAGCCCTTCAATTTCTCATACCGGATGACCCCGCATTCCGAGACTGGATTAACCCCATTCCAGTTGACCCATGGGTATAAGCCGACCCATATGCTGCGAGTAGAGCCCGTCTTGTCAGAGACCC
This sequence comes from Chromera velia, assembly GCA_018398765.1. Classification (NCBI taxonomy): domain Eukaryota; family Chromeraceae; genus Chromera; species Chromera velia. Next base: position 19,197 of record JAHBMJ010005855.1, on the reverse strand, counting down.
GTTCCCCTCCAGTGGCTTACAACGACTACTACAGCGTGATCCGTCAAAACAGGTTAGAGTTGATTGAGACGGCACGAGCCAGGATGGAGAAATCGAGGTAAGAGAGAGAATGGAAGAACCCGCCCCCTTGGAAGAGCAAATTCAGAGTGGGGGATCAGGTGTTGGTGCGAAAGCCTGTCAATCCGCTCATAGGCAGAGTGGATGGAGGAAAGTTTACAGAAAAGTTGGAAAGGATTTATCTGGTTGTTTCCCTTCTGGATGGACGGCCCCACAATGCCATTGTCAGGTAGTTAGGGGGAAGAAAGAGCATGACGATCTCCACAGACAGATTAAAGTTATGGAGGATGGCAAAAGAAGTGAGAGAGGAGATGAAAGAGAGAAGGAGAGAGGAAAAAGAAATAGAAGAAGAGAGAGAGAAAAGCAAGAGAGCGGCGTCAGAGTCCACATCGGATATGATTGACGAGCTTGGCCTTGGAGAAGAGTGGCCGAGAGACAAGAAAGCAAAGAGAGGGGAAACGCTTCCCGAGTTGATGCAGGAAGAGAAGAGAGGAAAAAGAGTGAGGACAGTTGAGGTGAAGTCGAGCAAAGAGAAGGATGGAAAGACGCATGCATTACAGAGTTGTCTACAATAATGGTTCGTTTTTGTGGCTGCCACAGGATGAAGTGGGAGAGCCTGAGTTGGTGAATGAATTTGAAAGGAGTAAAGAAAGGATTTTGCGTAGACGTGAAGACTGACTGTCTGATCCTTCGTTCATGCATTCGAACGTTTTCTTTCCTTTTTCTATGCCCTTCCCGCCCAATCTTTTCACGTATGTTGGCAGCGATCTGCAGCTCGTTGCTTGGTTTCTTTGACTGCTGGGAGCGCTGGTGTAGACCAGAGTTATTGAGAGAAGTGAAGCAATAAATTGTGCGGGACGCACAATCTTGTGCGGGGTGTGGTTGTTACGAACCTTTGGACCTAGGTTTGATTTGGTCCTTAGAGTAATACAGAGAATTAATAGCATTAAATACACACTGTAATACAAAGGCATGCACGTCTGTATCTCAGCCTTTGCAATACAGATTGATTGAACCTGTTAGAAGGACCGAGTCTTTCCTGATCGATAGAGAAGGCTCTTGTGTGTCTGACAGATTCTCTGTATGTAGAACTTGTGTGTATGAGTTGATTCCTAAGTTTTGGAGAGCTTAAACTAGAACAGTCAGCTTAACCGTTACTAGAACCTACTAGAACCGTTACCATCTCTTGATAATACCTAATAGTGCGGTAAGAGCTGGGGTAAGAGCAAAAAAAGAGCCCCTTTATGGCTGCTTTCTCTCATATTTTTTGAAAGTCTTTTTTGGCTTTGTTTTGGCGCTGACTCAAGTGCACATGGCAGTAGTATGTAAGTCGAAGGTAGTCGAAGGCGCATTAAAGTGCATATATGCATGCAGAGATTCATACAAACTTGCATCAGATAACATCAGACTTGCCTGCGCATCTGCTATGGTGTGCAGCCTGCGTGGGCTATTTATATATGTATGTGAATGCATGGATAACGTATAATAATGTACTAAGCCCATCTACTTATATAAATTAAGCTAGAGATGAATATAGATGAAAGATGGTAGGGCCAGGTCTAGGGCCAAGTAGGCCTAGGGGGGCCCTAAAGTACCTTAAAGACGGCCTCAAAAGATTATCCAACAAACAGCCTGATCTTAGGCTAGTCCTACACTATCCTAGGCCTAATCAAAGCTGCTATAGACCAAACTATGTCGCCCCCCTATCATGCCCCATATAGCCCTATGTATACCCATATATATACTATAGTATGTGAAGACCCCGAGGTCTCAGACGGGCAGACTGAGCGATACTGAGCAACCCTCGCCAGATAAACATGTGAGAGGAAAAAAAAATCTCATGCAGGAGGCCCCAATGTTTAAAACAGTGACATCCTATACTACTATAATCCAATCTTGACACCTTTTGCACAAAAAATCTGTATGAAGAGTGACAAAATACAGAGTTTACGTACTTCGCTGTTGCGAAGTATGTCGGCGCACAAACCGCGCCCACTGACATGATTTTTTTGTGGATGCCTGTGCTATGCTTGTGCTGCCTTGGAGACACAGATTGCCTATGGATGCATGAGTCTGCACTGTGCTGATCTGATCTCTACAGAGCCTCCCTTCCCTTCCAATCAGCTACTTGCCAGCGTGCCACTATACGTACTACATAGCCGTCTCTGTAGAGCACGATGGAGGCTGAGGTTCCTTCTGAGATTTTTGTGACCAATGGCTCCACTATGGTTGAGGGGAAGTACAGACTCAAGAAGCGGCAAGTTGCTGATAAGGCCACATGGGAGAATATCTACACAAAGGCAATTTTGATGTGGTACAAGAGTACAGAGAGCTGGATCTTTGCTCCCAGTGTAGATGAAGGGCTTCAGGGTGAAGCCTTTTTTGAGAGTTCGCATTTGCCCTTCTGAGCTTTACCCATGGAGGCCGATGCTTGGTTTAAACAAGCAGTCTCTGGAGATGTTGAAAGGTTTTCTCTGTCGGTCACAAAGACAGCGCCGTCTGAGAGTGCTGAGGAGACCAAAAATGATGTTGTGTTTCGTTCTGCACAAACCGCTAAGGAGAGGGGAAATGCCGCCTTCCGCTCCAAAGACTTTTGCAGCGCTGTTAAGGCGTACGGGAGAGGGCTGGCAGAGGTAGAGGCGCATGCATTCTTAAAAATCCAACCGTTACTCCAACCGAACCAGTCTCACCTTGACCTTAAGCGGGATTTGTTCTGTAATCGGGCACAAGCATATTTGAAGTTGGGGGATTGGAAAAAGTGTATCAACGACTGTTCAATGGCTTTGCATATTAGTCCGGGGCATGTCAAGGCCCTGTGGAGACGTGCGGTTGCATACGAGAAAGTTGGTGTGCATAAGGAGGCTTTGGATGATGCGGGTATGGCACTACTAAACTGGAACCCAGAGAGAGATGGGTCTCCTAGAGAGGCAGAGGTTTTCAGGGAACGACTCCTGAATTGGTTCACGGAACCTCAGGTGTGTGAAAAGTCAGTAAGGGTCCCTGCCAGCAAAAAAGCCGCGGCCGATGCGATTCTTGAGCGTCTTCAGTCCCTAAAACAATCACCAAATGCACGCGTGAAGTGCGCTCTTCTGGTGGTTGAGGCGATGCGGTTGGCTGATCCATGGCTGGTTGACATTGTGTTTGGTGGGTTTCGCTGTGAGCTGCCCATTCCGAAAAGAACGGACGACTTCTTGTTGGTAGAAAAATTTGTTCAGGTCTGTGAGACTTTTTTTTTGTTCGAGGATCCTGCAAAAGACTTAGTCTGTTCCTCTGTGTTGTTTTTTTCTTATATTGCTCTTCTGTCTAAAGGTTGCAATTTTGGGTCTGTGCAAATGTTATCCGTCTGAGTCCGTTTCGCCAACCAGCTAGAGTGATCAGCAGTCCAGTGGCCTGGGGATGCAGTCCAAAAGTCTGGCTGTTTTTCCCATATAGAACAAAGCAGTCGACCAGGACCTTAAATTTGACAGTGTCACAAGTCATGGTGCCTTTTGGGATCGGCATGAGGGCGATTGAGATGGAGAGCATGCGTCTACTACCTGATGTTCATCTTCTATCTGCAGGAGAGCGATGAACTGAAAGAGATCTTCGAATTTCTGCAGTCGGACAATATGGATAAGGTCGTGAGTGCCTTCTACCCCCTGGCATACACGTCACTCCTATCGCCCAAGTTTCTCGGTGTGACTCTCAAGTGCCTCAAAAAAGCCTCTCTGCCTTCCAAAGTGTTGCTGGGGACTGTACCCAGCAGCCAACCGCAAGAAGTCACCCTGCAGCTGAACAATCTCCTAGGAGTCCGTAAATCTATTGGTACTGCAGAGTCGAAAGCAATCAAGCAGCAGAACAACACGTGGGTGCTGTACTGTGATACTTGTTCGAATGCTGCATGCCCTAGCGTTCCATCAGTGGTAAGTGGGGATGAAGGGCGCAGGTGGGCAGAGGAGAAGTTAAAGAAGTGCACAGGGTGTCAGCACGCCCAGTATTGTTCTCCGGCATGTCAGAAGGCTCATTGGAAGATTGGCCACAAGGATGAGTGCAAAGTGCTAAAAGATTGGAATGGAGTTCCCTGATCGAATTACGAACAGTTTGTTAGAGAGTTTTAATTATATGCCTAGTTATATGCAGTTACAAATTTAAAAAGAATTTATTGAAACTTTTAAATTTTTAAAGATTTTTAAATTAAGTATTCCGAAGTTAAATATGCTATTACTGATGTGGGTCAGTCTAAGGCTAGGTCTAAGGGTCACTGTAATGTAATAAAGTATAAGGTCAACATTTGTGACTAGATTCATTGTTAAATAGTCACCGGTTCCAAATTTTATTTTTTAAAAAAATATTGTTGTATCAACGTGAGACCATTTTAATTTTTGTTGGACTAGATTTCACCGATTCTGAAATTAGTGTTGAAACAATTATACATCCTTTGACGCTGCAAGTCGACTGAGTTGGACTAACACACCCGGGGGGGTCACATCCGGCGGCAGTGAACCGAGGGGGAACCCAAAACCACTATTCTTAGGCCTATAACTGGCGACAGATAGACATAGCGGGAAAGCCCTAGGGCGGAACATATCAATCAATCAATCAATCAATAATTATATAGTATTCAAGCCCAATCCCTTTGCAGCTATAAATTTAATTAAAATTATTTAATTCGAAATTCAGAGTTGTAACATTTAGTTATGTTGCTTAATTAGCTGCTGCTATAGTGTGTTATAATCTATGAGTAGTCACTGAGTAAGTTTAGAGCTAGCTACTCGGCTATAGCTAAGTTGAAAGTAACAAAAGTTAGTGCACCGTGACTGCGATCTATAGCACTGATCCTCTCTAAATCGCTGTCAAAGACTGGGAAGGCCCAGTCGAGCTCTCTTCTCCTCCAAGGTCGGGCCAAGTGGTCGCTCTGCATGAAATGCAGGAAGGAGAGGGGGGGGGTCTATGAGAGCGCTGCTGAGCTTCAGGAGGGCTCGATTCGGAGCAAAGGAAACGGTAGAAAACGCAAATTTCAAAAAAAAAAATTGGAACCCGTCCTTTCCGTCCTTCCGTCGTCCTTCCTTGCTTCGGTCGCTCAGGACAATAGAAAGAAATACAGCCGCGACAACATGAAGCAGGAGCAGCACAAAAAGAATATGTTGAACGTAAAAATGATGACAACAAAAAGCCCACCAACTTCACGCAGCGTCTGACGACAGTCGATCAGAGCAGATCAGTAAACCGGGAGGAACAAATGCCACATAGATCGAACCACGAGATGTACAGGCAGACAGACAGACTATATGTTTCTTCTTCTCCCTTCTTTTCTTCATGAACACGACAGACAGACAGACAGACAGACACACACACACACACAGAGAGAGAGAGAGAGAGAGAGAGAGAGAGACTCTATGTTTCTTTCTCTTCCCCCCTCTTCTTTTCATCTTCGTTTCACATTCACACAGACAAAAAAGGAAAGGCAGGTAGGCAGGCAGACAGACAGAAAGACTAGATCGTCTTTTCTTTTCCTTTTTCTCTTTCTTCATTCTCTTCTCTTTTTTTCTTTCTTCTTTCGGCGCGTTCTCTCAGCGGAACAGACACACACACACACACACAGAGGG
>JAHBMJ010005855.1:0-13252 GCA_018398765.1 Chromera velia | reverse complement strand
GGGGGGGGGGGGGGGGAGAGAGAGAGAGAGACGTCGGCTCACCCATCACCTTCACATAGCGTCCCCGACCGTCCCCCTTTGCCTTCCCCCCCGCAACATTCTCAAGTGCCCCGCCAAACAGACGAACCCCGTCCCTCTTCACAACGGACATCGAGGAAGGCGGAAGCGTCCCTTGTGCCGAATCGCTTTCCGCCCCCCCCCTTCCTCTTTCTGATCCTACCAGAAACACTTGGGCCACAGAGTCTCTCGAGGAGTTGAACACAATTCTCCGACTACCCAAACGAATTCGGAAGTCGCACGAGACGCGAGGCGGCCTCCCCGACCCCTTCCCCCCTTCAGATTTCATCTCTACGTCTCCTGCCGCAGCAGTAGCAGCAGAAGAAGAAGCTGCAGAAGTTGAAGGCCCTCCCCCCGCGATTTGAAGAGACACGCAGAGACGCCGAGAGAACTCTTCGCATCCCGACAGCGTCCTGTGGACGGCCGAAAAGATCAGGTGACGGATGTAGCTGTCCTGCACATCAGTATGTGTTGTAGAAATGCGAAATGTGCATCTGACACGTGTACAGAGAATCTTTGCAGTTGAAAGGATATGAGCAGATACAATGGATCGCCAGAAGGCGCATAGAGAAGGAGGCACTTGAGAAGACGGGCGAGTGTGTCCTGCGCTGCATCGTCCTCAGTCAGTCGCCTGAACGTTCTGTACGTCAATCGATGCATCGATCGTGGGTTCGTTTTCCGGAAAGTGGAGGAATGCAAAGCCACGAAAGCAAGACGCGCATTTGTTACAATCAGTCTATCCAGAGGGACCTCTCTCTCTCTCTCTCTGTGTGTGTGTGTGTGTGTGTGTGTGTGTGTTCGTACATGTGCTTTCCTTTATTGCTTCCAGCTTTTGGCTCCTCTTTCGCTTTCGTTCTCCTTCAGTTAGAATCTGTTAGAGCCTTCCACCCTTTTCCATTCTCTTCGCAGCTTTCTCGAGACACCTCGGGCGGACTCAGTGACCAACTGACGCATGGATGCACACACATTTGCACACAGGGGCGGGCGGACTTAGTGACCAGCTGACGCATGACCGCACACACATTCGCACACAGGGGCAGGCGGACTTAGTGACCAGCTGACCCATGAATGCGCACACATTCGCACACAGGGGCTGGCTGGCTGTGTCACTGAATGACTGACAAGGAAAGTCGTGGTCCACTGCCGTTTGCCCCCTGCCAAGCCTTCCTGCTCGTTTTTCTTACTTTCCTTTCTGGCTGTTCCCGTTGAGGGTGGGCAAGAGGACGAGGGGCCGGGGACGGACAGTCCCGTGGGTGGAGGCTTTGTGGTTCTTCTCTCTTCTTCTTCCTCTTCCTCTTGTTCGTCTGTCGCCTCCCTCTTTCGCTTCCGATCCTCATGCGGTCTATCGGAACTCTCCGCCCTCTCGCCGCCCTCACGATGATCCTTTGCCCCTCCTCCGTTTTCACAAACCGCACCTCCAGAAGGAACACCTGTCGGCGAGACAATTCCTGACGATTCTCCTTCCCCTTCTGTCTGCTCCACATCCCCACCTTCGTCCAAATCACCCGAACCAGACTCCCCCCACTTTATTCCTGGAAAGTAACAGTCGTACAGGACCAGTCCATGCTCCGATGCCATTGCGTACCTGCATTGAAGAGACATCCAAAAGAGGCACAGGCAATCTCCTTACCAGCTTAGTTGATGAAATCCGACTGTCAGATCTTGAGGGCAAATGAGGAAGTGAAAGAGAAGGGGAGGAAGAAGGCACTAAAGGGAATGAGCGTCGGAACAGAGAAGTCATATTTGAGAAAAACAGAAGAACTGAGAACAACTGCCTCTCCCACTCTGTGTGTGTGTGTGTGTGTGTGTGTGTGCCTCTCCCACTGTGTGTGTGTGTGTGTGTGTGTGTGTGCGAGAGAGAGAGAGAGAGAGAGGTCTTGCAGCCTCTCAACATTCGATGACACGGATAGAGGCAGCTGTCCGACAAGAAATTTTACCACCCCCACGCCAACATTGCAACTTTGTTTTTTCTGACTGTCTGATTCTTCACCGACGCACGCAGGTTTCCGAGGGTTTGCTTCGACAGCCAGCAGTGCCTCGACAAGAGAAGGCTCCTCGAGACCTTCCCCGATTAGAACGAGGAGAGCGGCGATACATCTGCATGCATTCATTTTCATACACAGAACGCAGAATTCTTTTTCATATTTAGAACAAGCAGCATGCACCGAACAGAACAAGGAGAGCAGCGATACATCTGCAGAGGGGAGGGGAGGAAGAGAGAGGGACAGAAATACTGGGAGAGGAATGCGGGGTGGTGAACAGACAAAGAGGTAGAAAGGCAAGCAGGCGCATGGATTCTCGGCATAGCAAGGTGGTAAGAGAGAGAAATCATGTGAATTCTCTACGACAGACGTTGGCGTGTCCTGCAAACACTTCAGGATCTGCTCAGTCTGACAGCGCTCGATCCGGCTACTGACCGTATTTGATGCCAGAGAAAAGCGCTACCTATGATGACAATTTCTGCCTCGGTGGCACTACTCATGGAGATTTCTGTGAAGAAGATTCGACGACGGAATGATCTCTCCTGCACACGAACGAATAACAAAGAAGAAATGAAGTGAAGAAGGAAAAGACAGATCCAAGCAAAACATTTATTTCCGTTTCATAAACTTCCAGAAGATCATCCAGGCAGCCCATCTTACTCCAGCTTTCTTTCTTTTTGTTTCGTTTCTCAGTAGGAGGAAGGAGGTCCTTCTAGAAGTCAGCACACCCGGCTCTCCTGCCTGTCTCCCTGCCTGCCTGCCTGCCTCCCTTCGGACCTTTTGGACGTCCATCTTACAGAGATTCCGAAAATCATGTTCCCCCTGCAGGAGCTGTGCGGCCTCCCTCATGCGATTCAGGTCCAACCCCTCAGGCACAAAGAAGTACTTGTACACACGGCACACACAGTCGAAACTGCAGGCAAATTACAGAAATACGGAGGGTTTGCTCAGCCCCTGAAAAGAACGATTGGGTGTGTTTGCTTGTTTGTTTGTTGTATCGTGTCACGCTCTACTTTTTTTTCTTTTGTCTACCTGGTGAGAGGAGAGGAGTGGGGGGTTGCACAAAAGAGTGGGAGAACGATCGAGTGATTGGTTTCTTCTATTCTACATCCGCTCTCTCTATGCAGCACGTGTGGGAAAGGAAAGGCAGGAACAACGGAAAGAGAGAGAGGGAGGGAGGGGCATCCAACAGCTGCAGTAACTGTCTAATACAACCGCGCGCGCGCGCACACACACACACACACACACACACACACACACACACACACTCAGCCAATCAGACAGCTGAACGTTGACCAACCGAGCGTTGAAAGAAGGCTTCACACTGGCCACCGCAGTAACTCGGATGTCATGAGGCAGCACTCCGTTCAGCATCGCACAATAATCAAGAGGGGATGACTGCTGCTGTGTCGATCTCTCTGCAGGGAGAGAAAAGGAGAGGAGAGGACAGGGAGAGAGGACATCGGGGGTCAGTGAAGAGGGAATGGCCCGACCTTACAGTGAGAAGGAAAAGAAGGAGAACTTATCGAGGGAGCGCATTCGGAAGGGACGAAGAGAGGAGGGACGGCATTCTGCAAAAACACTCACTCACCGCCTTCTGCCGCCACGCCTCCATCGGCCTTCTTCGACCCTCCTTCTTCTCTGCATGCAGGCGTACACATGAACTAGATGAACAATGTTTGAAAGCCGTTGAGAACGAAGTCTTCAAAAAGAACCCAAAAAAACATGCCGATTTTGTGGTCCGGTTGCACCTCGGAGAGCAATAAAGAAAAGTACAGAGACGGAGAGGGGCAGAGACAGAAGTAGACAGACTGACAGATGACCAACCCTCTCACTCCCTACCCACCCCTTCCGCGTCCTCAGATCCAGCGCCACGTAATTGCAACGGGCGTGCACGCCTTTGTCTGTCCGGGCGCACCGCGTGTAGTTGCTGCATGCGCATGCACTCACAGAGTCTCTCTCCCTTCTGAGTTGAAAATTTTCCCTTCGTGCACCTCCCAACACCAAGCGAAGTACAACTGCATTGGATGAGGTCAAGCCAGGTGCATTCAATGAATTCCGAATATCTCCTTTCGACATTCAAAGTCTGCCGATCGGGTGCTCTCACGCATCCGCTCAACTCTCTCTGTCTCTCTGTCTCTGTCTCTCTCTCTCTCTCTCTCTCTCTCTCTCCATCTCTGCCTCCCCCCCTCACTCGTCCCCAACAACCAATTCACTCATTCATCCACATGACTTGACTCATGGACGGATCCTTTCAAGATTTCTTCAAGCCTGCCCTTCCCGCCTCCTCAAAGACAAGCAGCAAGCACCATGCAGCCAGTCGACTGACCAGTCTGCCTTGTTCCTCGTTCGGATCAAACAGGTCTTCTGCAGGGCGTCAAATAGACGGGACTCGATGGTGTCGATCTGGGGGGTCGACGACGAGGAGGAAGAGGAGGAGGAGGAAGAGGAAGAAGAAGGGCAGGTCTCCGAGTTCTCCCCTCCTTTTGAGCCAAGGGATGTTCTGCCCCCCTCCTCTCCTTTCCCCTCATCTGCCTCTTCTCCGCTCCCTCCGCTTCCCTCCTGAGAAGCGAAGCCCTGCATGCATGCAGCCACACAGCGTAGACCGGACAGTACGGACGAGGAACAGGCGGGGCTATCCGGCTTCTCGCTGCATGGGTGGAGAATGCACACGTGAGACACGTCAACCTGCAAGGAGAGGTTTGTGGTCTGAAAAGAATCTTCCTGTCTTCCTCGTATCCTCACGTATGTCCACAGATACTGGTGGTGCTCTTCACTTCTTGGCTCGGGTTGCTGTTGGCGCAAACAAAGAGACGAAGTCTCTGTTTTTTTTCTTCTCCATGTACCTGGTAGTTGGTTCCTGCATAGGCGATTCTGAGAAGGAAGCGACCCGTGGAGGCTTTAGACCAGTCGAACTCCCTTTTCGCCTTTTTGTTCTTCTGTTTGGCCCCCTTCCCGTTGCCCTTCTCTTTCTGCGGATGCTGCTTGTCCTCCATTCCTTTTTGAATGTGATGTGTGACCGTCGAAGCAGCTGGCGGCCTTTCTTCCTCTAGCAAGACCCGGACTCTTCTGTTTTTCCTCCTTGCCGTCTCCTCAGTCTGTTTGGACACTTGACGCGAAATAAAATAGACGGATTGTGATCACAAACAAAGAGCGAAGTGCAATAGGCCTGCTGCAGTACACAAATTAGGAGTTATCGTGCGAGAAGCTCAAGTAGACGGAGAGCTTTCGGCGGAATATCAGTTTTTGTAACAGGCGCAACACTATGGCTGTCTGAATGGTTTGCCGTGGTTTGCCAAGAACAACATCTTCTACACTGCGTGCAACGATCGTGCAACGCGCGCGTCAATTTTTGTTGCGAAGCATGCGAAAAATGAGTTTGGTACTTGGCTGCCGAGCGGCCCCGCGTCGTCTTTTTGAAGGCCCTGCCACGGTGGCCAAAACCAAAATTTGGCTTTTCTGTAAGTGCCCCACAATCCAATTGTCTGCATGCGCGTGCGAAGCACGGGCACTGTCTCTGAACTTTCGTCTCTCTCTGTGCGAAGCTTTTGTTCCCCTCCATCGACGGCAAAACGTACCCGGCTGTGTTTGCTTTTGTGCCTAAGCAGCGCACGCCTGCAGAGACTGAGAGAAGGCTGGTGATTATCAAAAGGAAAGAAAATGGTGTCTCTCACGAGGGCAGGATTGGCTGTGGGGTGTGTCGCGGTGGCGACAGTCTCTGCTGGAAGGCCGGTAAGTTTGTGGGCAAGAATGGAGCGTCTCCCCTCTTGATTGCCTCCGATTGTTTGTTTGAACGATTCCATTGGATTTTTCTTCCCCCCTCCCTCTTCCCATGAGGAGATTGATAAAGCAGCTTGCCCGGGTTGCTTTGGCTCTTTCTGGTTTGAGGAGACTGTCTTTTCAAGCCAATTTTCTGCTACTCTTGTAGTCGATCTGTTTACTATCTTTTCATACACCCCCCTGCCCACCTCTGCTGTGTATGTGCAGGCCTTCTTGAGCAGTGCACCCCTGCAGGTCAGTATACGGGTCTCCTCTCCCCTCTCCTGCTGCCTTCCAATACAAATTCCTCAACGTGTCCCGCACACCTTCTCTTTGTTCGCCACTCCCCAATACTTTGCCTCAACTCTCTGCTGCTGTCTAATTCACGGGAGGCTACTTCTATTGCCTCTTGTACATTTTCTGTGCGGTTTCGGTTGAACGCCTGCATGCAGGCAATGAGAGCGCGCGAGAACCACACTGCACGAGACGGAAAGATTCAACTGACCCCCGAGGACGCCGGTGTGGTGAGGAAGCACGGTATCACAGTGGCCCCCGGGTTCCCTTTGATTGGGGACTCTGAGCCCTTCGGCTTCTTTGACCCCCTCGGTCAGTAAGTCAGTCAGTCAGTCAGTCAGTCAGTCATTCCTTACTTGAATTGTTGTGTTCGTTCGAAGTGCATTGCTACTGTAAGTGTAAATGAAGCTTGAAAACCCTGTTTTTTTGCGGTGGTCCTTGAATCTGACGGCCATCTGGCCACTCTCTCTGGAAGCTTGTCGGTCGGCAAACAGAGTTGTTGGGCGGGCGGCTCCTGTGGAAGAGAGGGGCTGCATGGAGGTAAGAGATTCATCGGGTGGTGGTCCGGCTCGAGAGACTTCTCCTGTGGGACTCCTTGGCTGAGAGGGCATTTGGGGAAGTCGATTGGAGGAGCGTTATCATGAGAAGCTTTTGGCTTGGTTGGAGGGAGAATTGTCTCTCTGAGCAGAAGAGGAAGGTGGAGAAACAGAGGGGAAAGCGCGGTGTTGTGGCTGGGTGACCTTTGCGGGGATGCGGCCAGACGGAGGAAGGGGACGTGGAGTGAGAAGGCGGAGAAAAGGAAGGAAAGAGTAGTTGAGGCTGTTTGGGGAGAACGGATTTGTTGTGACAGGGTGGACTGAAGGGGGAGGGGAAGAAACGTTTGAGGAGGAGAAGAGGGTTGAAGACGAGGGGGGCAAAGTTCCGTCCATCAACGCGATAGCTTGTTGACGTGAGGAGGGAGTGGGGAGGTGTGGACACCTCATCCCCCGGGGGGCAATTAGGGGCGGCGTTCCATTGGATTGGATTGGGAGGAGCAGTGAGAGAGAGGAGAGGGAAGGGAAGGGAAGAGGGCAGGAAGCAAACCGGGGAGGCAGATGAAGAACGTGAGGGGCAGTCGAGAGAGGAAGAAGGGAAGAAGGGAAGTGGGTGTTGGCGGGGATGTTGTGCTGTTTGAATATGAGATTGTTGATCCAGAAGGGAGCTTGGAAGCCGATTTGTGGGATTCAAGGAGAGTTTTCTTTCTTCTCTCTTGATGGTCTGATGTTCAGTCGTTCTGAGTTTGCATGTGTATGGATCCGTTTTTCTCTGCGTGTTGAGAACCGCATTTTCTTTCTTTTGTTGCAGGTCTCTCTGCGGGAAAGAACCCATGTATTTGTACGCATGTATTTTTCTCTGTATGTGTTTGTATGTGTACGCATTTTCTTTTCTTGCAGGTCTCTCTGCGGGAAAGAACCCTGAGCAGGTTGCAAAGTTGAGAGAGGCTGAGCTGAAGCACTGCCGAATTGCGATGTTGGCAGTCCTCGGGTGGTTCTCTGTGGTGAACAATTTTTACTTTTTCTATGGAGGGGAACTGGGCACTGACCCTATCGAGGCTTGGCAGAAGGTGAGTGAGCGTGTATGCCCTTGGTGGGCTTTCGGGCGATTTCACATTATACTTCTGTCTTTGTAAAGCATTCAGGATGGAGTGCCCTTCAGTGGCGGAGTGGTTCTCTGATGTCAGATTGATGTAAAGTTCTTGAGGGGATCTGTGTGGAAGGTGGAAGAGACGAAGAAAGGGGGAGACATCAAGTGGAGATGAGCGCATGGAGACGGAGGGGGGGGCCAAGGGGTGTGTGATCCGGTCCTTTTCCCCCTCTTCTGTTTGGGAATACAGGCATGGGGGGAAGACTTGTTTGCCGGCCTTGGGGGATGGGCTGGCTGGGTTGGATACTTGGTTTGTTTGTTTCTGAAAGGAGAGGGGGGGGGAATGCCGACAGTGGCTTCTGGACTGGAGAAGCGAAGTGCGGGGGCCTCGCGAGGCTTTCTCTATGTTGCATCATCCAGAGCTCATGTTTTTCTTTTTCTTCTGCTGATCACTGAAGGGTTAACTCTTTCCCTCTTCATTCAACCTCCCTTGGGCGTCTGTTTTTCTCACTTCCCCGTCTCTTTTTTCGTTTTGTTTGTCTTCTTCCGCCCCCTGTGCTACCCGAATTGTTCCCGGTGTAAAAGAGCCCCCTCCCTTGACGTGCCTTCCCTTCTGATCTGCACCTGTGGAACTTATGGACTTTTCTCGTACGTTTCTGCTCATGCAGTTTGCAAAGGACCTACCTGTGTATGTTGATCCATCTCGTCTGTGCGTGTGTGTGCCTGTCTGTGTCTGTGTGTGTGCAGGTGAACCTTGCAGGAAAGGCCCAGATTCTTCTTTTCATCGGGCTCTTGGAGTGGTTCACCATCGCGATCAAGGAGTACCAAAAAACAACACCGGGAAGGTTGTGTATCCCAGGGGACTATTTCGGGGCATACGGGTGGCTGGTTGATGAGGTCGGTAGGTCGGTCGGTGGGCCAACTGCATTTACTTTCATACAGAATTTTTTTCTGCATGAAAGTAAATGAAAAAGAATTCTGTATGAAAGTAAATGCATACGGGTGGCTGGTTGATGAGGTCGGTCGGTCGGTGGGCCAACTGCATTTACTTGCATACAGAATTTTTTTCTGCATGGAAGTAAATGAAAAAGAATTCTGTATGAAAGTAAATGCATACGGGTGGCTGGTTGATGGGGTCGGTCGGGGGGGCACCTACTCAGCGTTTGTGTGGGGGCCGGAATGTGCTGTGGGATCGCATGATCTTTTTTGGTTAGGCTTATATCCGTAGACCGAAAAGTATGTGTGTGTGTATGTGTGTGTGTGTGTGTGTGTGTGTGTGTGTGTGCAGACCCAGACGCGATACGGAGAGAACCTCGATAGCTTCAACAAGTACGACTGGGAGGTTGAGGAGTTCGGAAGAGGAAACGCTCTTCAGTTCCTCACAGTCGATGAGTGGGTGGACTACCAGGTCGGTTTGTCGATTTGTCTTGTCTGTCTGTCTGTCTGTCTGTCTGAAGGAAGAAAAAAACAAAAGAGAATGAAGGGAAAGAAAAAACGATACAGTCTGTCTGACGCAGTGAGGGAGGCAGTCTTTGGGTGAGGGGGGTTGGGTGTTTGTGTGAGAGCGTGTGTGAGCGGACGGATGCATAAATGCGCCTGAGTGAATGAATGAGCGTGTGTATGTGTGGGTGGGGGGATGGGGGAAAGTCGCAACCTGTGTCCATCTGTCGGGATTTCCCATGTCTTCTCCGTATTTGCTTGGGACACACTCGTCTCTTCCACTTCTCTCCTTGTACAAGCAAAACTCTTCCTTCCGGCCCTCACATTTTCTCTCTTCCTTTCACGTGCTTTTGCGATCAACACACCACCGTGACCAACCAACCGTGCATGCAGACCCAGGAGCTGAACAACGGCCGACTCGCGATGGTCGCGATTGCCGGTCTCTTCATTCAAGACGTTCTCTTCAAGCAACCCGGGGACCTCATCTTCAAGCCTTACTTTGGTCTGTCCCCGTGTGTGTGTGTGTGTGGGTGTGTGTGTGTGTGTGCATGACTGAAAGGGAAAAAAGAAAGAGAAAAGAACAATAGGAGTCATATGGTGTGTAAGGCAAAACAATATATTTTGTGTGTCTGTGAGCTCAGAGAGGAAAAAAGAGAAGATCGTAGAACCTGTCAGCTCCGGGACCACGTGAATGAAGAAGGCCGCAGAGTGCGCGTCAAAAGAAGAAACAAAAAGACAGCAAGGGAGAAAAGGACAAAATGGACAGAGACGCGAAAGAAAGAACGATGCAGTTTGTTTGTCGGGAGCAAAAGGAGGCATGCAGTCTGTCTCTATCTTTGTGTCTGTCTGTGTTTGTGTTTGTTTCTTCTTGTTCCCTTCTTGGTACAACAGTTTGTTTCTTCTTCTTGTTCCCTTCTTGGTACAACAGTTTGTTTCTTCTTCTTGTTCCCTTCTTGGTACAACAGTTTCTTTCTTCTTCTTGCTCCCTTTTTGGTACAACAGTTTGTTTCTTCTTCTTGTTCCCTTCTTGGTACAACAGTTTGTTTCTTCTTCTTGTTCCCTTTTTCGTACAACAGTTTGTTTCTTCTTCTTGTTCCCTTCTTGGTACAACAGTTTGTTTCTTCTTCTTGTTCCCTTCTTGGTACAACAGGTTTCCCAAGTAACACTCAATACTTAAAGATACCTGCTTTTGTGTATCTGGGGGTGCTGAGAGAGAGGGAAGGACGGAAAAAAGGAAGATAGAACGAAAGAAATTTCTTTGCAGCTGTGCGCACGCATTGAGGTTTGTTTCAAAAAAGCAGCAGCGAAATGGATGGCCAAAATTCGTGACGAAAAATTTGCAGACACAACCGTCCAGTTCTTCAACGACCTCATCTCCGACACACACACCGCAGAGGGTATGATTAATGCTGGGTTGCTCTAAAATGGAGGGACCGTGGGGAACTGGAGAGAGAGGGAGAGAGATTGACGGAGTGTCTGTTTGAGGGGGGGCCGGTCTTTGACGGTTGCCCTGGCTCTGTCTGTCTCTGTCTATCTATCCGTCTCTTGTCTTCGCTCTCTCTTCTCCGTTCGTTTGAAGCAGAAGAGAGTCGGGAAGGAATGAAGGGAGCGGAGGTCTTGATTCTCCCTTCCCCTGCCTGTTCGTCCTCGTTCGTTTGAAGGGGAGAGCAGGGGGGGGGGCGACTCTCAACTCACTTAACCTGCCTGCGTGTAGGGAAGGGGTGGGAGGGCTTTGGGGGGTCGGGGCTTTTTGGTTTGGGTGGGTCGGGGGGCGGGGGGTTCAGGGAGGGTATTTAGAAAAATCAATCTGTCAAGTTTTGTTTTCTGACGAGACGGAAGGAGGAAGAGAAGAAGAACGACGCCGGTGTGCGGGTGAAGGTGAAGGACGACTTTTGGGAGAGCTTCAGGGGTGAAAGCACTCCCCGGCCCCACACCATCCAAAGAAAACGCACAGTCGGCACCTAAGGGAGACAATTGAAAAGCTGTCATGCCTTTTTGGAGAGGGAGCGGCGAAGAGACAGAGATCGCTTAGTCAGCCTGGCGGTTCTGCATAAAGAGAGGGGTTGGAACATGGAGGCATCAAGGTGCTCGGCTCGATCCTGTGTTTATATTAAGTGGAATGGATGGGTGGACGGGGAAAAGAAGAAGGCAGCGCTTCTGCGTCGTGAGTGCAGGGTCCTAGAGGCTGATGATCAGATGGGTTTGCAATGCGACATGTGGATGTACGGGGATGAATTTCAAGTTCGTGGCTTAGGAAGAGAAAAACACCCCGCCGTGACCCCGGTGAGAAGAAGCACAAAAATATATTATTAAATGCTGTTGCAATTGAATCATCATACTATAAACCAGTCATTCAATTAATTTGATTTATACCAACTTATCCGTTGACGAAAATATTTATGACGCGTTGAATGATTCGTCGATCAGTTAATCGAATCACTTTATCTTCTCGTTTCTAAGAATCAGCTAAAAATTAAGCCCAATTAATGTATGTGAATTATAATGCAATCAATTTTTTACACTACTATAGCTTCAGTCCAGCTTTCTCTAGACGCGCAGTTTGGTTCTAGGTTATTCTTATTTATTCTAGTACTTATATCAAATTTTTATAAAATTTGTAATCTTGAACCAGCATTGTGATCTAAACCTAAATCTAGACCGTGAACACAAAGTTTATATTTTAGTGTACTCTATTTCTATGTAGTAATAAATCCAAAATACGTAGGCCTGCAATTCCGCTAATGCACACCTAGTCTCGTGTATAATAAAATGTAGGATCTATTCAATCTACTTACAGTATGGCAATTGTTGTATGACTGATCGATTGGTATCGTTTGGTTGGTTTCCCATCTCCAAAACCCAGCTGCTAGGCACTGACATAAAGTACGGGCATGATGGTTGGGAATCAGTGGACAGTGGAGAAGGCGTCTCGTTGTTGTAGAAAGAATAAAATATCTGCTTTGTCGACGGATTGCAGACCGAATTTCTTGTACTCCTCCCTCGTCTCTCTGAATATCTTACAAAAAGAGGAGCGTCTAGCCGGCTTAATCATGAAAATACATGAAAAAACATCCCGGCATGCACCGCCTACCACCTCTCGAAGGACAATATGGTCTAAGAACTTTTGTCTGTGCCCTACTGTGCCCCCCTTTCGACGCCGGACTCCACAACATTCCACAACGCTTTTACCCACCACGACAACGTCGGCGCGCAGTGCGCGCCCACATGCGCCCACTCTTAATTGCATGTGTTTCCTTATAATTGTTTTTGAAAGCGAAAAAAACCCTCTTTCTTAATTCAGCGCATGCATGTCCATGCATGTGTTAAGTGTCAGAATCAATTGCATGTGGAACGCACGGCCGGATTCTCTGCAGTTCTCGGCAGATCCTGTCATCCCACTGGACCCGGGACAGCAAAACATAAGAGGACTTCATTTCCCTACACGGAAACGCAGACTACCAACACCGCTCAGCAGACCAACCGACAGAAAATTGATCGCGAACTTTGTCTCGTCACAAAATGAAGCTTGCTGTCTTGATTGCCACCGCCCTAATCGTGTGCACCAATGCCTGGCAGAAGCAGCAAGCTTTGCAACATGGCAGCAGGTCAGAAGGAATGCAGGACAGGTGGTCGCAGCCTGACGATGGACACTTACATGCATGTACGGGGAAAGAAAGCTGTCCCAACTAAGTCTCTTACATGTGCGTGCGTACACTCACCGTCCCTCTACCATCCATTCTACACAACTCATCTCTGGAACCTAGTTTGCTTCCCTCTCTTGGACTGCAGATGTCCCTTTCTTCCACTTCTTCTTTTCCTGTATATATATATAAAAATATATATGCATGTGTGTGTGTGTGTGTTTGTGTGTGTGTGTCGCTCAGTACTTTTCTGAATTGACTTTTGTTCCTCTGTGTATTTCTCTTGCACGAGCCGGAACGCTCAACTTTCTTAGCTCTCTCTCTCTCTCACACACACACACACACACACACACTCACACACACAAACATACACAGATGTACGCACACACACACACACAAAGAGAGAGAGAGAGAGAGAGAGAGAGAGAGAGAGGGAGAGAGGGGGGGGGGGGGGGG
>JAHBMJ010005854.1:35000-62629 GCA_018398765.1 Chromera velia | reverse complement strand
AAATTCTAGCTTGTATTTCTTCACTCTTGTACAAAGCTGGCGCGCGGATGCACCATTCTTGCGAGTACCTGCCCTTTTGACTGACCTTCGTCCTGAGGGAGCTCCTTTAATGCCTCTAGGATTATTTTCCCCTTTTCGTCTGTCTTCATGGTGGATGGATCGAGGGGACATGCGAGCACATGTCGGAGGAGTCCAAGACTGTGAGAGATGCAGGGAGGTGGAGCGTGGCTTGGAGTGGGGCACAATGGTGAACTACTAAGGCTAGATGCACGTCAAGGTGGCGGAATAGCTAAATTTGCGAGCGACAAAAGGGCCCCGGCATGCAGTGACGCACGCACGTTATGCAGTCCGGATGAGAGTCCGGAAGATTTTGAAGGGCACGCGCGCATGTTGGCACCCGCTTCGCGGTCAAGTTGTCCGGATTGAAAAATCCAAATGCCATTTGTTAAAAAATGTTGGGGACCGCGCGCGCGCCTTCGGCGCGCCCTCCGGATTGCCCAACCCAGATGCCGTCCGGATTCCGTAATAATGCATGCATGTACATACATTTTCGCATCACCTGCACTCGCTTTGCGCACAGGCCGTGAAGCTTCGACTTGGCGCGGATTGACTTGACTTCGTTGCTGCCACTTTACGAACAACAGTTGTGCAACACACTGGTACGAACAACACTTGTGCAACAGTTGAACAACAGTTGTTTGACTGAAAAAGAAAAAAAAAAAAGTAGACGATCTAGGGAGATCTTTTTTTTTTTTCTCTAGCCGGCGCCTAGACTAATTTAAAATATACAAATCATTATACAATACCTGGCCCCACTGGTAATTTAATAACTAACTTTATTCTTAACCAACTTTTATGTTCTTTTCTATCAAAATTCACCCAATGTCTTTCACGCGCGTAGCTTGATTTCAACGCAAATTTGTGAAGAGCATGCACCAAGCTAAAACGAAGCATTTTGCTATTCAATGACCGAAGCCTACTTTAGAGCCTACTACTACTATCGATAGATCCTAAGATCCACGCTGATCACCACCATACAGTGCACTCGATCGTCGAACTATCCAGCTGAAATTGGTCTCTAAAACTTGAACCAAAAATCGTAGGATGGCATGTACGACTCCAGTGACATGCAGTCCTCCGCGCCACACGCAACCAATGAAAGAAAACCCAATCACATTTCAGGACCCTCTGTAGGTTGAGTACCCGTAGGGGCTGATGAGCAGAGGAATGTGATAGTGCATGTCTGCGCTTTCGATGTTGAACACAACCGTGCACTCCGGATAGAAGCACTTTTCCCCCTTCGCAGCGAAGTATGCGCCTGTGTGGAAGGTCATGCGGTAGACTCCAGGCTCCAGCTGCACGCACGCACGGCGGAACGGAACCCCATGACATGACATGTTCTGGAACACATCAACAGACATGTATGCACCCAGGGGAGGCCAGAGAGAGTTGTCATACAAATGCGCCTTAGAGTTCCGCATGGCTTCGCTCTGCATGCAGAAACCAACCCAACTCCTCCTCTGTCTTCCCTCGTGTGACAAAACTGAATCCATAAGGACGACAAAAAAGGACGCAGCAAAAACATCAGTACAGGGCATGGCGGTAAGCAACGCAGGATGCTGCTCGTTCCGCCACCCTCCGCGAATCCCCCGACGAGAAAAAAAGAGACGAACAGCAAAAGAGGAAGAAAGAGGGGTACGGACGGACAAACCTTGCCAGACATGAGATCCTTCACGCGCCCTGCACAACACACACGCACACACTCACGAATACACACGTGTGAGCAAAAAGCGAACGAGAAAGAAACCAGAGAATGTCCCTCTACGAAGAGGAAGGGAAAGGAAACCATCCAAGCAGTGCATTAGAAGATGCTTCGTTGAAGACGGAGACGCTCTGCATTAGGTTTTGCAGACAGAACCGCTGTGTGTGTGTCACCTGGTGGTTTGGAAAGGGGCTTGAGACACGGCTTTACTAAGCAGCGAGAAATTTCAATGAAGAGCTTTGCAAGCATGCCTTTGCAACGAAAAAGACTGCAGGGTGGAAGGATATGCAAACATTGACGCAGGAGGCAGGAGGCAGACAGTCACATGCAGTCGAACAAACGAACGCTCAGAGGCCGATGTAGGAAGGAAAATCAGTGGAATCATGTGTGATGGACAAAGGCACCCACAGTGAGGCAGGTGAAGACGATGGGACAAACACAAATGGATTCACAGGGACAGAGCGAAATGCAGACACCGACACACAGAGAGAAAATATTTGCAAACGAGGGGGATCACTGGAAAAGAATCACGCAAAACATGCAGACATAGAATGCATGCACACACACACACACACACACACACACACACAGAGAGAGAGAGAGAGAGAGAGAGAGAGGAAGAAATAGTAAGAGTGCGAGAGAGATTAGCAAAAAGAGAAGCTGAGAGACAGACAAGACGGATCGGACAGAATGCATTTGTTCTTCTCTTTTCGTTCCATTTCACTCATTTACAGACCGGCTGTGCCTTCTTTTGGTCTTTTGGGTCTATCGGATGGACGGACGAGACAACGATCGGACAGAGAGACACACAGACAGACGGACGGGCAAAGCGACTAAGTGACAGAAAGATCCCCCCCTCCAGAGAGTGAGAGAGAGCGGATGTGTCTTCCTCTTCTGCTGTTCGCTTCCCCTTTCAGTTTTTCCTTATCTTTTTCGTTTTCTTCTTTCCTTTGTTGCTTCTTTCTCCTGCTTTCCTGGGTTTGTGTGGGTTGGTCTGGGTGAGGCCTTTTTTTTTTCTTTTTCATTTTTTCTTTCTTCTTTTTTTCTTTCTTCTCCTTTCTTTCTTTTCCTTGTTTCTTCGGTCCTTCCTTCCTTTTCTTCTTTCTGCCCTCCTGCAAAGAAAGCAAGAAAGGAAGGAAGGAAGGAAGAAAGAAAGGAAGGAAGGAAGGAAGGAAGAAAGGAAGGAAGGAAGGAAGGAAGAAAGGAAGGAAGGAAGAAAGGAAGGAAGAAAGGAAGAAAGGAAGAAAGCAAGAAAGGAAGAAAGGAAGGAAGGACGGAAGGAAGGAAGGAAGAAAGGAAGGAAGAAAGGAAGAAAGGAAGGAAGGAAGGAAGGAAGGAAGAAAGGAAGGAAGAAAGGAAGGAAGAAAGGAAGAAAGGAAGGAAGAAAGGAAGGAAGGAAGGAAGGAAGGAAGGAAGGAAGGAACGAAAGAAAGAAAGCAAGCAAGCAAGAAGGGAACGAAGAAAGGAACGGAGAAAGTAAGAGAGAAAAGAAAGAAAGAAAGAAAGAAAAGAAAGGCCGACCGACCCCCACACATTCTTTATGTGCCTTTATTTTTCATTGTCTTCTTCTCTTCACGTACGCAGCGGACAAATGACAACAGACAAAGAGTCAGACAAACATACAGACCTACAAACAGTCAGACAGACAAAATCAGCTTTTTCTTTCCCACGTCCTTTCTTTTTCAGCTTCTCAGCAGAACGGGTCCGAGAGCCTCTTTCTCTTTCCTTCTCCTCAGAGACAAGAAAGACAGAGGGAGGAAGCGCGGGAGAGGTGAGGGGAGGTGAAGAGGGACAGAGATGCGGACCCCGCAGCAAGGCAAGAAAGGCAGACAGACACAAAGTCTGACTTCCGGAAACACGTCGAGGCAGGTAGACAGACAGAGAGTGTTCAAGCCACTAAGAAGAGCATGCTGACGGAGGGAAAGATACACAGGTGCACAGGAACCGACAGACAGGGACGAAAGATGAAAGCGCAGCAAGTAAAGGGAGGCCCCACGGGCAGTCCCACCAAGATGAGAGGGGCCTAGACGAACCGTCAGAATCGGGGAACTAAAGCAGTGTCGAGCATCTGACGTTCTAGGCGAAGCAGACTGAGCAATGGCCGAACAAAAGAATGCATGAAAGGGCGAAAGCGTATCATAGATACAGGCGCAGACCAACCGTCATCATTGGTGACTTTGGAGCTGAGGGTCGTCCATGAGTTTCCCCCACCCAGCTGCTCTATGGTGATCTGCATACCAGCTGCTGGAAACCCGCTTGCGGTGTTCAGTACGTGGGTCGTGATGGGTGAAGACATCTTCGTCACAGCCACGGAGGAACTGTCAGTACTGGAAGGACCACCGCTCACAATGTTTCGGTGCAAGGCACCAATGCGGTGCATGGATAGTGCGCGGTCGTGTCTGAAGAGACGGGAAGTGAATGAGGAGACGGCAAATCTCTTTGGCTCACGAGGACCCAGATGAGAATCAACTGATCGATTTGATGGCTGTAGACTAACTGGCTGCAACGATGATAGGATCTTTATTGCTATCGACAGCTCTCAGCAGGACTTTTTCCGTATGGTTTGAAGGGGGTGCGTAACTCAAATCAGGCTCATGGAAAACTTCTCTAATCTTCACTTGAAGCCCCGGAAAGCGCTGCGGAGGGGCACGTTTTGACTCACACACGGGCTCAAATATTCAGGAGAAGGGGAGCTCGCACGGAGTGGCACGGAGGCGTCTCCTCCAGTCTCTGAACTGGGGCCGCGGCGCAGAAGCGACCAGCTAGCGCGCGCGACCGCGCACAAGAACGCAAGAGGAGTCAGGCACGCAGAAAAAGATCAGAGTTGCTCTTTCTGTCTCTGTTTTCTGACGAGGTGTTTTGCGACTCGCTTGTGGATCTCTTTTCCAGATTTGTGCGTATATGCTCGTTACAAGCCTTACCTCTCACACAGTCACGAGGTTTGTCTGTGCAAGGGTGCCTGTTCTTCGCCGTGCTTTTGCCGGACAACAATCAGAAGCCATTGCGGTAGTCCTTCTCTTCAGCCGTCGACCTTGACGATGCGCTGTTGTTCGAGCGGGTTTCTTGGCGCAACGCCAGATATCAGCTAGAGAAGGAGGGTGGGTGATTTGTTTTGCCACTTCGTTCCAGTCTTCTCAGAAGAAAAGTGTGGGGTTTCGGTGATCTCTGTTGGGAAAAGAAAATTCGTTCTAACCCTCCACTGGGCTCTTTTGTCTTCTCTTTTCCTTTCTTCTCCCCTTCTGGCATTTGGACCGACGTAAATACTCAATCGCAACCGCCTTACGTTCACTTCTTCGTTTCTGTCGGTTCGAAGTGGAAAGAAGGAAGGAAACGGAGAAGCTAGGAAATGACGCAGGGATCAGTCAAACTTCTCACTCACTGGAACTGGGAGTCGTCAGTAGGAGGTGGAGAGGGGGGAGCAGATAGGAACGAACCGTGTGAACCTCAAAGCGCCTCTGCGTCGTCTGGTCCCATCGAAAAGGGCATGAAGGATCTTTCTGGAGGAGATGAGGGTGCCTCTCCTGCAAGTAGTGGGCGGCATGCTACCTCCCCCACAGGCCCCCCCACTCTCCCTCTGCCTTCAAAGCGCACGTCTTCCAGTGTCTCGGCATCTGGGAGGGACGAGTCGGCTTCCCCCTCTGCTGCCCTGTCTAGTAAAGTTCACAATCTGCAGGTGAACCCCGGTGAATATGTGTACCTGGACAATGAGTGTTTGGCAGAGTTCAGAACGCAGATCTGCCCGGACATACAGCACTACGGAAAGTGTCAGAGGCACGATCTCTGTCCACACAGTCACTGTCTTGCGTGGCAAAGGAGAAACCCGATGCAGTATTATTACACGTCAGTCAGTCGTTTTTGTGTCATTCTGCGCCGGCCTCGGCTTTCTCTGTGTCTGGAAACCGTCTCTCACGTCTTTCCCTCTGCGTGCTTACTCGCCCCTCCCCCCCCTCTCCTTCCTTCGCACACTTTTCCATCTAAGGGTGTAGACGTCGAATCGTTGTCTCGTCTTCCCCTGTCATGTCCTCCCCTGCTGGCAGTTTCTGATGGTGGGGGCTGCAGAGTGTCCGCCTCCCCAATCGAATAAATGTCATTTGCGGTCTTCTGTCGGCTTGTTCTCCGGACCTTTCACCTGATTCGATCTTTTCTTCGATCGCGTTTCATTGCATGCAGGTCTGAACTGTGCCCGAACATCTGTTTCGTTCGCAACGGGGAGAAGATGAAGTTGATCAACAGCTGCAATCTGGGTAAGAACTGCACTTACGCACACTCAAAGGAGGAACAGCTCTACCACCCGTTGAACTACAAGACGAAGCGGTGCACCTCCGCTGGGTCGTGCAAACGCTGCTTCTGCCCGTTCGGTAAGTCGGATGCCTCTTTCTGGTCTGCTTGCGCTTTTTTTGGGTAGTCAGGCAGATCGGAATGCTTTCTTCCTTCTGTCCTTCCTTCCGTCCTTCCTTCCTCTCTTTCTTTCTTTCTTTGTTTCTTTCTTTGTTTCTTTCTTTCTCTCTCTTTCTTTTTCGGCGTCGGGTTTGTGCCGCTCTTGAGTGTCTGCTTTTATGCGTGCAGTGTTCTGTACGCGTGAGTGTGTGTGTGAGGCGGAGATGAACGACAGAGTGTATGTGTGTGTGTGTTCGTGCAGCACACGAAGACTCCGAGATTCGTACCCCGAGACATATTCAGTACCCGCCCCCACAGCTTCAGCAGCAGGCTCTCGAACATGAGAACGGAAAGATGCAGCTGCAGCAGCAGCAATCCGGAGGCCCTGCCCAGCCACACCACCCCCAACCGCCCCCGCCTGACCAGCCCCCACCGCCCCCCGCCCCCCCCCAAATGCCCCCCCACCAATCAAACATGCAGATGGGGGGACGCAGAAACGGAGGGGGTCCGGACGGATCCCCTTTCAACCGGGGTGGGGGCGGCGGGCAAGGGGGCCCACCCGGAATGTTCCCTTTCGGGCCCCGGGCGCCCGACGGGTCATGGCCCGCGCACCCTCCCCGACACCCCAACGAGATGGGAGGGGTGGGACCGATGGACGGTTCTCATTTCGGCCCCGGCGGAGGAATGCGCATGCCGATGGATGACGGAAACGGTGGGGGGTTCATGCCGGGGCCCAACATGCCGACGGGAGGTGTGATGGGCCCTCGTGGCCCCTCAGCCCAGATGCATGGAGGCGGTGGTGGGGGATGGAATGGTAATGGGGGGGGGATGATGATGGAGGGGCATGACCAGCAAGGGATGTTTGGAGGTCCTGTAGGTGGAGACGGCAATGTCCTTTCTGCCCCTGTTGGTATCGGCAGAGGCGCTTGGGGTAGAATGAACAGTGATGGTTCAGGGATGCATATGGGCGGAGGAGGGGGAGACTGGGGAGGGTTTCCGGGCCCTGGAGGCGGTGGCGATGGTGGTGGCGGCGGGGGAGGGTTTGGTTGGATGGGCGGTCCTCCTGACGGGGCGGCGCCTGGCGGTGGTGAGTGGGGAGATGAAAATTTTGATGGCTCTGCTAATCAGCGCGTCAATATGGTTGGGGTGGGTGGGATGGGACCGGGTCCTCCTCCATGGATGCAACGGGGGGGAGGGTTTGGTCAGAGGGGAGAGGGGGGAGAGAGTTTGTGGGGGGGAGGACAGAATGAGTGGCAACAACAGCCGCAACAGAGCCCAACCAATCATACAGGAAACGGAGGGGGGGGTGAGGGTGGAAATCCTTTTGGCTTTCACGGACCAGCAGGATTTACGGGGCCAGGAGGGGAATTTGTTCCTCAACAGCCGCCGTCTCAATTTATCCAACAGCAGCCGAACTCATTCAATGGAGACGGACCTCCCCAACCATCCCCGCCCCCTAACGTGTCTCCCCCGCCCCCCCCCCCTCCCGATGGACAGAGGAGAGGGGGGATGAATGCCAGCGGCAATGCTTGGGGAGCTCAGTTGTCCAACATCCATGTGCAGGGTTCTGTAGACGGTGGGGGGGGCAGGTCAGGGAAGTCCCAGTCGAAAGTGCGAGGGCAACAAGGGAACCAACAGCAGCAGCAAGGCAATGGTAAGAATGGGAGAAAGTCACGGAATAGAGATGTTCCCCCGGGGACTTGGGGGGAGAGTCCAAACGTGAATGTTGCCAGCGGCCCATCCCCCCCTCTTCCCCCTGGAATGGGGCCAGAAGGTTTCGGTCCCCGGCCCCCCTTTGATTCATCTGGTCCGGGGGGGATGGACGTCTCCCTCCCCCCTCCGGCTGGAGCCGGCTCCCCCGAATCCTTTTTCAACGCCGGGTTCGCTGCAGGTGCTGGTATGCCGATTCCCCCTCCCTCTTTTGGCATGATGGGGAGCCCGTTCGAGTCAGCAGCGGATGCCCCCAACCCCAATCGTATGTCAATGGATAGAGGCTTCCCCCAACCGCCCCCGAGTGTTCCGTTCTCAGCAATAGACTCACCCACAGGAAGTGACGTACTCGGATTTGCAGTTTCGGTGGGTGCAGGTCCCCCCCCTGGAATGCCATCACCTCCGGGCATCGGCCCAGGAGGAGGAAGTCAGAACCTCCTCCCGCCCCTCCAAGTCGACGCATCGGGAGAATTCAACCCTTTCATGCTCAATTCTCAGCAGGGAGGGGGGCCACCCGGGGTTGCCGCAACAGGGGCCCCCGGGCCGGGCCCTGGGCTCAACGGGAGTCTGAGCAGTAGTGGGTGCTGGGCCGGGGGTAGCCCGGACGTGTTCTCTCCTGCAGGGGGGGGTGATGTCCCTCCTGGGCTTTTCATGGCCAACCTGGCTGAATCTGCCGCGTCATTTGGGGACAGCCCGATCGGACAGGGCCCCCCTGGATTTCCATTCGGCCCAGGGGGGTCGAATGCGAATGCTCAGGGGGGGCCTGGAGGACCTCCAGGGTTCTCCGGGGGCATGCCGGGGCCCCCGGTTCTTCGTCAATCGAGAGGTTCGGCTTTCTGGGGGAGTGGAGAACAGACGGAGGATGAGTCTTTGAGTGACCCTCGCCAGAGCAGTTTGTCGATGTCCCTGTCTCTGCCGGGGGGGCCGGACGGTCCGCCTTTCGGGGGTCCCAACGCACCACCCTCCAACTTCCCCCCAGGCCCTCATATTCCATGCCCGCCATCTCCGACGGCACGTGAAGTGAGCGTCAGCGGGGGCAGTGGGGAGCCTAGCGGTGCGTCGACCCCTTTTGAGGGCGGTGGAATGATGAACGGTCCCTTTCCCTTTCCCTTCCCTCCCTCCGGTTTTCCTCCGGGAGCGTTTGGGGGGATGTGTGGGGGCGGGCCCCCCCTTGGTCCCCCGGACTCCCCTGAAGCCTTCTTTGGGTTTATGAACCAGATGGCTCAAATGCAGCAGGCCGCATCTGCAGCTGCTGCGTCGGGAGGGGGCAAGGGGCCAAAGGGAGAGCAGAAACGCATGGCCCAACAAATGATGCAGGTAGGTCTGTCAGACAGCGAGCTTCCTTCACGGGAGGGGATTCAGGCGATTAGGTGCTCTCTCTACCGCTAGGTAGCTGCGGTTTCCGTTTTGTTTTGTTTTGTTTTTTCGACCTCTACTCATTGCCTCAAGTTTGCGCGTTCTTCCCCACTCCTCCGGTCCGTTGTTCGTACAATTAAGTTTCCGCTAATCAGCTATGACAGGTCCGGCTGCTTTTCTGTTCTTTCTGTTCTTCATATCTTTCGGTCTCTCTCTTTCTCCCCTCCTCTGCAGTTCGCACAGCAAATGATGCAAATGGCACAGGAGATGGTGACGTCAGACGGGGCAGAGGGAGGAGAGCAGGAGCCCTCCGCCCACAATCCCTTCAACCAACACAGAGCGCCAAACCAAACTCAAGGGCCCCAAGCAAATCGGTCGGGTGCCGCCTCCCCCTTCGGCTTTGGCCCCGGGCCGGGGGGGAAACCCCCGTTCCCCTTCCCCGTCCCCCCAGAGGCTCCTCACAAAGGGGCCAATGAGCAAGCAGAGCAGAAGTACGCACAGCAGCAACAAATGGCATCGCCAGAGGGGGCCCTGCGCTCCATGTGGGAGGGGCAGGCGGCAGCTGCAGCGGCTGCGATGATGATGGGTGGGATGGGAGGGGAGAAGAGTGACGCCTCGTTTCCTCCTTTTCCGTTTCCATTCGGGTTCCCTCCTTTCGGATTTCCGCCGATGCAAGCTGGGGGTATGCCCCCGATGCCATTCCCTTGGGGCTTTCCTCCGAACTACATGGGAGGCATGGGACCGGGGAAAGAATTTGAGGGGCTGGAGAATGACAGCTGCTGGTCGGTTGAACGTGACGGTTTCCGGGGGATGGGTATGGACTCGTCGGGAAAATCGAAAAAGAAGAAGAACCGAAAGCAGCAGGAGGAAGAGGAACGGGGAGAGAACGGAAGAGGAGGACCTGTCGGCCCGTCTCCTTTCCACCTACCCAAGCGGGGCGCTCCCCGTTATGCGTACAAGGGGGATGAAGGCGAGCTTCGTGAGCGGCCGACAGCCTCTACTTCTGCAGCCTCTGCCATGAAAGTTGATAGAGGAGACGCGTCAGGAGAGGGAGGCAGAGATCCAGACTCACCAGAAGGAAGCGGTAGTGCGTCTCCAAGGGGGCGAGGGAGGCGTGGAGATGGGGAGGAAGGGAGCGGTGCAAGCAGTCGCCGCACTTCGGAGTCTCGATCAGCCTCCAGGTGCCCCCTTTCTCTTTCCCTCCCTCCGAAAGACGACAAAGAAGGAGGGACTCAGAGCAGCAGAACGGGGGGTCAAATATCGGAAGGCTACGGCAGGTACGTGCGGAATTCAGCAATACAATCAGCAGAGGTGTTGTGTCAAGCTTTTACGATTGGCCTGCTTGGCATTCACTCGTGTGACTTTGGTGGGAAAACTCCAATTGTCTCTGTCGATTCTTTTTTTTTTTTTTCCCGCCTTTGTCGCTGCATACACTCATTCACTCCCTCAGCAGCATCACCGACGGACTTGCTCCCTCCCCAGTATTTGCCCCCGTGCTGAAAACTACCTGTCCTTGCTCTTTCTTTTGCACAAAAAGTGAAGTGTACACACAATGTCGAGCGCATGTGTTCGATGGTCGCAATGGTGAAATTCGGCGCAGAATTCAATTTCCGTCCTGTAAAGACTCTTTATACCTCTTGCCCCTCTTTCTTTCCCTTCCTCTGTGCAGTCGCGCGATCTCTCCGCAGATCCTTCGCACTCCCGCAGGCGCTGGCCGGGGAGGGGAGGTGGGTGGTGGCAGGGATGCCACCAGGGAGAAGGGGGAGAAAGCGGACGACCAGTCTCTGTTCTACTACAGACCTTCCGGAATGACCCCTGGCACGGCCATCGGTATTCACAGGGGGGGTGCCTTGCTGATCTCTCAGGAGGCAGAGTTCCATCAGCAGAGGGAGGAGAACATGCGACGGCAGAAGGAGAGAGAGAGAAGGCCGAAATCGAAGAAGAAAAGTCATTCCGCCACAGGTGAAGAGGAGGAGGAGGAGGAGGATGGAGAGGTAGAGGAAGGCAAATGTCCCGCGACACCGAAAAACTCGGGTGCCCGTGGGAGAGTTCAGGCTGCCCTGAAACCTCTTCAGCAGGGAGGGGAAAAAGCAGACAGGCACGGGTGCATCCAGAAGTCGGGAGGGGAGGAGGGAGATGATGATGAAGATCAGTCATCCAACTCCCCTGCTCAGTCAGGCAGCGTCAGCCCAACCATAGATCCTTCCCCTTCCCCTTGTGCCCGAGAAGTTTTCACTCAACCCCCTTATCTGGAAAAATGCTACGGCTCTGCCTTGTTGGCAGAAGAGTCAGATGAGGAGATTTGCTCCCCAAAGCGTCACAACACCCCCGCAACATTCGCACGCTCCACCGCGCTCCGCCGCCCCGGCACAGGAGGCTCAGCCGCCTGGGCTCCGTCTCCTTGCGGGGGCGACGAGGGACAGGGTGGTCCTGTGGGTCCCTCCCCCATCCCTGCCAAATCATTAGCTGCTCGCCAACAGAAGGCAGAAGGAGAGAAGAAGCGAAGTCAAGAGAAAGGAGAGGATGAGGATAGGGAAGGTCCCCCGACTGCGTTGCGAACGTCCAGTATCTCAGCAGCAGAAAAGGAACGCGAGGAGAACTCAAATGAGAATGTCGAGAGCCTTGAGGGAGTTGGGCCGAGCGCGATCCATAACAGTGTCAGCTTATCAGGGTCTTCGCGCTCGTTGATTGCGAGCCTTCCCGCTTTCCCTGCAATGGACGGAGGGGAGTCCCCTTCTGCCGCCTTTGCACAGAGCCCAACAGACGGCTCTCTCCGTCTCCAGCAGGCGGGATCTCAAGGCAAAAGCCAAGAAAGAGAAAGAGAAAAAAGGGACCAGCGGAAGCGTGCTGAGAAAGAAAAAAGCAAGGGGGGAGAACAGTCAGAGGAGTCGCAGTCGGGACACAAACAGCAGCAGGCCGAGAACGGATCTTCCCCCTCCTCTTCATCTTTTGACAATAGAGGAGGAATGGATTGGTTCTGTGGCCTTCCCTTTGCCTACCCTGCAAGCTCAGACAAAGAGCTCCAAGGGGCTCCCACGGGACCCCGGTCTCGCACCCTCTGGCGACACCCGACTGCTGACTGCACAGCAGCCGATGCCTTTGCAAACTTCCCGTCTCACATAGGAGGAGGGTCGTTGTCTCGGCGTCATACAGCCACCACCACTGCCGCTAAGCCTCCAAGACACGGGGGCAGAATCGGGAGGGCAGAAGGGAGTGGGGAGGAGGAGACTAGCAGCAGTTCCGCTGATAGCAGCGCGAGCCCCCCTCCCGCAGTTGTGAGGTTTCAGCAGCAGAATGGCGGCGTTGCCCATTCTCGCCGCGCCGTTGCGTGGACCCAGTCAGCTTCCGGTTCCTCTTCTGCCACGACAGCCGCGTCGTCCTCCTCCAATAGGGCGATCAGAAAGTGCGTCAGCGGGGGGAGTGCGGACCCAAGCGGAGGCTCCTCACCGCAAGCCAGAGGGTCTCCGGGTCTGTTCTTCACCCCCCAAGGCGGGGGCTCCGGCTCGTTTGGGACAGGAGGCCAGGTGTCAGAGACGTCGAGGAAGTGGGAGTCGTTGCTTGCTCAGGCGTTTGGGTGTGAGGGTCCGGGCAGGCATCCGTTCATGGGCATTGGTGCTCGCAGGACGGAAAAGGAAAAGGGGACGGGGGAAGAAAGCGGTGGTGTTGCACAAGAAGGGGAGAGAACTGAGGCGAGAACAGTTCCTGCAAGTGATGGATCCACTGACTGAGTCATTCATTCATTCATTGCCTCATTTATTCCTTTATTGATGTTTTTTGGTTCGAGAGAGGGTAAGTGACGGTGCATCCATCAATCAACGATTGCGTTGAAAGAGAGCCGAGGTGGCTCGCAACAGAGCAGGAGGGAGGTAGGCTTGACAGGCGACAGCAAGCAGACGAATAGGAAGGGAAAGGGAAGAGATACATTGACTGAGTGTGTTTTTCTTTCGTCTCCGTAGTGGCTCTTCTTTCTTCTACTTCCTTTTAGCTGCCTTCCTGTTCTTTATTTCCTTCTTGACTTCCTCCCGTCCCCCTTTTCCTTGCTCGCTTCACTACTAAGTACCCACGGCAAGCTCTCTCCGTCCTTTTCTCCACTCTGCTTCCTTCCTTCCTTCCTTCCTTCCCTCCTCCGGCTCGCCTTCTCCCTCTTCTCTACCTCTTTTCTGACCGCGCTCGCTTTTCTTGTCGGCCTCCTATGCTTCTACCCATCGGTCCCTCCCTGTCTGTTTAGATCATTCAAGCGAACGAGGAAGAAATACGGAAGAGCACCCGCTGAGGCACGGCCTCGTGTAAGAAAAAACCAACCCAGACGCCTGTGCGTGCGTGTGTGTGTGTGTGTGTGTGTGTGTGTGTAAATACTATGAGGGGGGAGGAGGTAGAGGATGTGGGGTAGGTCACTCCTCTTTCTTTGTTGTCCACATTTCTTTTATCGGCGTTAGAGAAATCAATCGCTTCTCATCTCCCTCGCTGCGCGTGCATCCAGTTCCCTTTCCCTAGAGACAGTCGTTGTGTGTGTGCGTGTGTGTGAAGACCGAACAGAGCTGGATCTTGTTGCATCTGTATCTGCCTTCTTGTGAGTCCGTGGCATGTCCGACCGCATCTGTCTGTGTGTTCGTGTCAAAGAAGGTGATCGTTCTTTGTTCCGGTACTAGTTGGAGAGACATAACGTAAAACAGAGAAATCACACAGGAAAAAGAAGTATCGAACGGTCCTCGTTTGCTTGCAAGGTCTGCTGGTTGACCAGCTTATTCCAACTTCGTTGGCAGGAGGGAGGAGCACCCACCGAAAGAAAAGGAAGGAAAGGAAAGGCTTGCTCCTCTGAGGAGCTTGCGTGCGTGTCTGTCTGTCTGTCTGTCCTAAATTTCAACGCCTGACAGCGTCGCAAGAGGCGAGGCTGGCACATGCAGTCAGTCCACTCGCAGAAGCAGCCGCTGACTTCCGTTCCTCCATCTCAACGAGGGAGGGGCCCGCGGGCGTCCTGAAGCTTTGCGCATGCAGTTGGATGAACCGATTTTTGTTTTGTTGTACGGTCTTCATTCGATCATCGCAATTCTCCCTCCCTCTCTCCTTTCTCTTCTCCCCTTGCCTGATTGACTTTTCCCTTCCTTCCTTCTTTCTCTGAATGAATCTAGATGCGTGTCATGCCGTCTGTTTCCTCTCGTCTTTCTCACCTGGTCCTCTCAGCGTCCTGGAATGGTGGAGTAGAGGGTGCCTGTCTGTTTCTTCCTTCCTTCCTAATCCGGCTTGCTTACCTTCTTCAGTTCAGTCCAGTACGAACTGGAGATTTAAATACGTGTGTGTGCATGAGCTGCTGTAGAACCAACAAGAAAGAAAAGGGCATTCCGGCAGCGACGAAATTCGAGGGAGGTACCTGTGCGGAGTTTTTCTTCGCAACAAGGAGGGAGGAAAAGGAGAGCAGAAGGAATCAGTGGAGATGCTGTATATGTGTCTAGGTTTCCCGCTACAGGGGAGATCGTTTGCCTTCCCCGTTTGTCGGCTTGAAGGTAGAAAGAGAGAGAGATTTTGCCGTGATTGATCCACGCGCTGGCGGGAGGATGACGTGAAAGAGAGAACTCTCTCCCCCCTCTCCTTTCTCCTCACTGTTCTCCTCTTCTCTCCTCTCCTCTCTCTTGTGATCTTTTCCTACCTCCTCACCCCCCTTCGGCCTCAGACGGTAGAGAGATTCTTCTTCTCCCTGACCAAAAATCTTTCTGTCACCTTACAAGTTTGTTCGAGAGTCCAGAGGGAGGCCGTTGGACCTCCCTCAGCCAGCGTTTGCTTGCAGTCTTCTTCTCGTTCTTCTTTCCTGATCTTCCATTTTCTCCCCCCCCTTCATTCTCTTCCCAGTGACGGTATTGGTGAATGATTGAATATTTGTATGTGGAAGGAAGAAACAGAGCGGGAAGGGAAAGGGGAGAAGGGTAAGGCGGACAGCCGCCTTTCAGGCCTCTCCTTGCTTTCCGCAGGTCTGAGGGAGGGAGGTCGAGAGGGGGGATGGCGTAGCGTCGGAGGATTGCCAATCGTTATGCGTGAGTGACTTGAGGGAAAGGGGGAAAAGGGGGGGGGGCAGGGGGGGGGCTGCCGAGTTTATCGCAAAGGGAAAGCACAGGGGCGTGTGGCCCCGGATGATTTTCTTAATCGCTCGGAAGGCAACCCCCCTGTCTCCCAGGCTGAATGGATGCATGGAGAAGGGAAGGAAGAAAGCGCGAGAAGGACAGGGAGGAAAGAAGGGCAGTTTGTTTGACCAGAGTGACGGATGGAAACAGGAGGGATTGAATTGGAGGTTGGACTTTTGTGTGCTTGCTTGCTGTTTTCCTTGCCTTTCCTTGGTCCTTTCTGTCCTTCCTCTTCCTTCCGTCTTCCGTGTGCTCTCTCTTTCTAGGTGGTCCAGACAGGAAGGAAAAGCAGCCTTTGTTTCTCGGGCGTTGTTTCCATCTTTGTCTCTGCGTCCTCTCTTTTTAGTCCCTTCGGACATAATTGAAAGCTTTCTTCCATTTTTGCGTGTGCCTTTGTTTCGATGGGATTGCGTGCTGGGGTCACTCAGGGAGGGATGTTGCTTGTTTTTCCCTTCAACCAACAGGGAGGGATGTTGCTTGTTTTTCCCTTCAACCAACCAACGCGTTGTGCCTTTCTGACTGCTTGGATGCATGCCTCACGGGGCAAAGCAGAGAGAGAGACAGGTAGGCAATTGAAGCAAGGATGGGCACGGGTTCTCTTCCCTTCCTTTCTCGGCAGGGAGGAGTGTCATCAAACAGATTGATTGATTGTCTCTGCATGTCATTTGAATGTGCATGCATGCATGCATGATGCATGTGGGAGGGGTGTATTGAAGCATTCATTTAAATTTCCATCGCACGCACCTCGGGGATAGGGGGGGCAGGGAGGGCCGTGAGGGGTGGAGAGAAGGGAAGGAAAAGAAGGAAGCGAGCCGGCTGACAGAGTCAAGGATTGTTGCGAAAGGATGACACACCACTATCGAATGTCGAAGGAAGGAGGGAGGAACAATGGAAGGGAGGGGGAAAGGGGGGAAGGGAGACGATTGCCCGACTGACGCGGCATTGGGAAAGCGGGCGGAGGAGTGAGGGAGGACCTCAAAATACGTCTCCCCGTTCCTCGATCGACTTGTTTAGTTGTGCTCAATTCTCTCGATCTTCCCTTTTTTCTTTTCTTTTCTTTCTTCTGATTCTCCAAGCAGACAGAGAGACAGACACGATTCAGAAGGACGCAGACCTGGAAGCACCTTCTAATTTGATCGCACTCTCATCGATCTCCCTCTCAACCGACGAAATCAGAGAGGAGAGAGATGGTGGATTGCGTCAGAATGAATGAAGAAGAGGCAGGCAGCCTTGAAGAGGCCGAACCAGAGTGATATCAGCATGTCCTTCCTTCCTTTACTTTGCTTTGGTTCTTCATCCTCCCTCCCCTCCACTTGGTATCTGCCTGTCTGTCTGCCTGCCTGTCCATTCTGACGATCGGTCCGTGACTGCAGTGTCTGTCTGCGTCGTTGATTGATTGATTGATTGAAGAGAAGAGCGAAAGAA
Source organism: Chromera velia (assembly GCA_018398765.1). Classification (NCBI taxonomy): domain Eukaryota; family Chromeraceae; genus Chromera; species Chromera velia. The sequence goes on along the minus strand of JAHBMJ010005854.1, from coordinate 45,886 downwards.
AAGAGGGAAAAGGCGAGGGCAGAGAAAAAAGGAAGACAGACACTGAATTCAATTCAATTTACTCACTGTCTCTCTCTCTGTGTCTGCGCTCATCCGAGAGAATCAAGAGCAGAATTCGAGAGAGAAATTCAGGAAGGAAAGGAAAAGCCAAAAAGGATGGACGGACGTGTACTGGCGACACGGGACGAGGGGGCGAGGTGGGAAGGGCGCCAGCACAAAAAAAGAAGAATTTGAAAACAAACGGGAACAGCCGCCTTCTGCCTGACTGATTGGAATGTCTCCACGGACAGTGCACTCTCTCCGGACTTTGTTTGTCGGCCGCTTCACTGACTGACTGATTGGCTGTCCGCAGGCTTGCATAGATGCATGCATGTTGTGTGCCAATTCGCATTCGTATATGACAACCTGCCTGCCTGCCTGCATTCTTGCTTGTGTGTGAATTCTCCTTCTCGTTCTGTTCTTGATTGCAGCTGTTGCCCAGAACAAAGCATGTTAATTTACTTACTTGCTGTCTTTGTTGTTGTTTTTTGTACGTCAGCAGTTTCCCAATTCTTTCTTTGTTAAATCGCGTGGCTTCGTCCATCCAAAGCCCGGGAGGGGGGGGGGGGGCTGTAATAGTTCCTGCCGTATTTCTGTTTCTCCACTGTCTGTTCTCCCTGCGACGGAATTTGCTGGCCCGTCTGGGTGCCCTTCCCTTCGCTCGCCTCCCCTCTCCTCCCGTCCCGTCTGTTGATGGCGTCAGTAGCCGCGGTGTGGCGGGGGGGGTCTCCCCTTCGCGCTGCCTTGCCGCTCGACTTGCCTTGCTGCAAGATCCTTTCTTGATTTTGTTTGTGTGCCAAGGTTTGAGACAGTGAGTAGTGAGTAACGAGAGCATAAAAGAAGAGATGGATTGGTGGAGTAAATGAGAGAAAAGAGCAGGAGGTGACGAAACTGGACCCCTGCTCCCTTCTCTCTTAATTGGATCGATCGATGCATGGTCGGGTTGTCTGTCTGTCTGTCAATTCAGCTGCATGCATGCATGTCTCCTTGTTGGTTCGTTTGTTCATGCATCCATCCATCCATCCGTCTGAGCATGCATCTTAGAGAAAGGGGAGCGAAAACGGAAGGGAAGGGAAATGAGTGCCCCTCTCTTCTCCTTGACCTTTCGTCCGTCTTTTTTCGTTTCCTCTGTTTGTCTGTATCGTTCTTTCTTACTCTATTTCTTGCTGCCGTTTTTCGTCGGGCCTTCAGCTGAAGACTGCCCGTAGAGGCCTCTTCCTTCAATTTTTCCTTCCTTCATTCGTTCCTTCCTCCCTTCCTTCCACCTTTCCATCGTCACAATCACTCCACCGTGGAACCAGGTCTCGTTTCTTCTTTTGGCTCGGGCTTTGTTTCTTGTTTCTGTCAGGGTCGAAAAAGGAAGATGAAAGGAACACTCTCTTCACTCACGCAACAGGAGCTGTGGAAAGGTAATAAGGGAGCGCGGGCAAAGGCAGACGGGCCGCAGACGGCGGGGGTGTCGAACGGTTGTGTCCGTTCATGTCCTCATTGTTGCAAGCCAGCCTTCCTGCTGGGCTCTCCCTGCCTACGTCTGGCTGGGGGCTGGACCCCGTCCCTTCTGACTCCCTGCGTCCCTCTCCCTTTCTTCGTTCCCATAACTCTGTCTGCTTACTTTGATGCTGGTAAAGACGCCGCTTTCCTTGGGGAAGAAATCCTTTCGATGGATCGCGTCTGGAAGAGCAACAGAGACAGGAGGTCTGCCTGCCGTTTTGTTTCTCTCTGTCCTCTGTCTCGTCCGTGTCTTGTCTCTTCGAGCAACACCTAGAACGAACGAAGAGGGCAGACCGCCCACTGCACAAGTGCATGGGTGAGTGTGAAAGGAGGCGGAAGGAAGGAAGGAAGGCAGAAGACTATGCAGATCATGCAAGCAAGCAAGCAAGCAATCAAGGGGAGAAACAGCTAGGGACCCCCGAGTTCCTTTCACACCTTATGACTGCAATCAATCGTCACACGTACCGCATGAAGGAAGGAGAAGGAAGGAAGCCCTTGCAACCCCTGTCAGAGACAAACATGCGAAGGAAGAAAGAAGCAAGGTTGTTGGCCTGAATGATTCTTCATAGGCTGTTCGTTCGTATAACCTCTTTTTCGTCCATCGGCATTGGGGCCTCTTTCGGGCTTGCCATCTGTCTGTTTGTCTCCCTGGCGGGATCTCTTGTATGTTCCTTGCTCCCACCTCAACTTGTCTCCCCTCTTCTCTTTCTCCCGTCCTTCGTCTTTCCTCTGCTTTTCCTTTTTTGCGTGTTCCCTTCTGACAGGACGTGCGGGGAATGACGGAGTTTAGAAGGCAAAAAAAGCACCTTGATGAGTGCGTGTAGGAATTCGAAAGACGACCGCGTCACAACGCATCCGTTGATGTCTCCATGCGGTTAAATTAACTTTGCGTCTCAGTGCATTTTTGCGTATATTCTCCATTATTGCACCTACCTATACACGCTGCATCTGCATCTAGATCTGCAAGTATCTGTATGCAAAACCGAGTTTTTAACCGACTCGTTCATGATATTATAGAATCCAATTCAGAATTTTTATAACTACATACATAATTTTTCAATAATTTGGTAGGCCTCGGTTATTACCTAGGTTACTACCTATACAGAATTAAGGCTAAGTTCTACTCGCCGTTTGATTAAACGTTCAGCGTAGTCTAAATAATGATATGAATTGAATTGAATTGAGGCTGTTAAAGCTAGTGAGCCACCCTAGGCGTGGAACATGATAAATAAAATAAAAAACTAATAAATAAAATATGTTTAAAATGACCATAATTAAATAATATTTGTTTTATTTGGTCTTTAGTGGGGGGGGGGGTTAACGATTCCGCGTACCAGACACCATGAAAACCCCACCAAAAATTCAAACTATTTTTTTACTAATTTTTCAGCATAAAATTAGCAAAAAAAAAAAAAAATTACATATATTATGATACGCTAACATATTTTTAAACATTAGTTGAATGAAATTTAAAAAGTATCTGATTTTAATTCTTTATACGACTTAACAATTGTCTGGTGCTTCTTTAAGAACTTGCAGAACAGAGAGAGACAGCTCCGTCCATCCTCCAACTACGGTCTGGTTTCTTTGGGGCATAGTCATCTTTGTGGGGCGAATCTTTTTAAATTCATTCACAGATGCTACCCCCAAGATGTTTTCAAACTTCATTTCATCAGCATCCTGAACTAACAATACAAAAGATACTGATTCTGTTCCCCTTTCATAAAGAGGCGCTCGAAGTGATCAAATCTTCCAGTCTTTGTGTTTTGTATCTTTGGCGACTGCCGAAGTGAAACGTCTTCTTGTTGGACTGATCACAGACTGGACTTGCGCCAGCTCAAAACACTCTACGTCATTTCTCTCTCCTCAGAGCTTCCTCATTGTATAGAGCCATACCTACTTCTTTTCTGAAATGATTTGATCTAGCCTCTCTCCTACCCGCCGCCCTTCTGCCTGCACGCGCTCTAATCAATGAAATTTTGGTGTAAGCTTGTCAACGACTGGATCTAGGACTGGATTCACCAACGAGATTTTCTTGAGCTCTTTTCTGACAATATACCATATAGTTTGCAGGATTCCCGCCTGATCTTTGATCAAGACGCGGCCAAATTCATCTCGGGGGAGGTCATCAACCGCTGTTTCCGGCATGCTCTCTGAGGGGACTTTGTCACCTTCGGTCATGCTTCTGCCAGCCTCCCGCCCTTCCTCTAAATCCCCACTCTCTTCGTCTCTTCCCCCCTCCTCCTCCCCATCTTCTTTGAGATTTCCCTCCCGCGACCTCTAAACCGCTTGGCGCCTCTCCTAGTGCCTCTCAAAGTCAGCTGTGGCCCCATCAAGCTCTGATGATGCAGAGAGCTCTTGCTCTTCCACCTCTCAACTAATTTCCTGCTGCTCCACTTCTGTTCATGCTTCTGTTGTCCTCAAATTGACACAAATTGAGCAACAAACCCCAACAAACCCCTTCTGCCAGTTTCATAATTTTTTCTTCCAGTTCTACTTGCCGTTTGAATCGGTTTGATTAAACGTTCAGCGTAGTCTAAATAATGATATGAATTGAATTGAGTTGAGGCTGTTAAAGCTAGTGAGCCACCCTAGGAGCCACCACTTAGGCCTAAACTTAGACTCTGGCCAACCACGGGGCATGATATGCAATGTTAGTTTATAAACTTGAATCTAACACAATTAATGACTCACTGGCAATTACATATATGATAATACAAAATCATGCCAATTTGGCTATACATTCCGTAACCGTCCGTAACCGCCCTCATAACTAGGGGCTATACCATAAAATTCGTAAAAAAAAAAAAATTTAAGATTTTATTTTTTTTTTACGAATTTTAGAAACATATAAACCTAGATATAAACAAACAATTGAAGGGGAAGAAGAGAAGGAAGGGGCAGGGGGGAAAGGACGAGGAAGATGTGAAAAAAGTGATAGAAATTTTGCAGAAAGCTGATGCATGACTCAGTCTTTGAGGAAGAAAGTGAAAGAGTTAGAGCAGAGAAAAAAGAGAAGAAAATGTCCAAGCTTGTTAGAGATTCACGAGTCTCAAACGGACCAGACCTTCACCTAGACCTTAATATCCGTGCCTTTCTTTCGGCGTGTGTATGTGAAAGGGTGGAACTTAAAAATGACGTAACCTTAGATCTTGGTAAACGGCACCGGAACCCCTGAACATTAATTCGTAGTAGTTTTTTTCAAAAAAAAATTAATACATTTTCCTGGCTTCGCGCGTTTGGCGCATGACTGCTCTGCACGCGCGTGCCAGGTTTTTGTGCTATTCATGCATGGAGAAGGCCAAGCGCGAAACTTAGAGTCATGTGTTGGGTCTGAGTATCCACATTTTTGCATCACTTTTTCACCCAAGGCAATCGTGTTTGACAAACATTTTTTTACCTTAAAAAATGGTACTTCCAAGGCAGAAAATGCCAAAATTTTCTGCTGGGGGGAGCTCCGCGCCCCCCCCCAACCCCCTCGGCCTGTGGAGGGTAGCCTCCCCCCTTCGGCGACCCCCCCCTATCGCCTGCGGCGGGGATGGAGAGACTCTAAGCGCGCGCCCAGGCCCGAAAGAGCCACTTTGTAATGGATGCAAATCTTTGTTTTTATTCTAAAAAATAATTTTACACCCTACTGGGACCTAACTGCAATGAAAATCAGCTTCATATCTTATAAAATCAAAAAGTTATAACAAATATTCAACCTTCAACCAAAAATCACTACGAATTAATATTCAGGGGATCCGGCACTGGTCCGGCAGGCAAGGGTTCAAGTTGTTGGGGAGCTTGTAGCAAAGTAGTAATTTAAAAGGGTAAAAGGAAGAGAGGGACCTAGAGAGGGACTCAAAAACCGAAGTTAGAGAAACTGTGTACTTCTAGATGCATATTTAAATCTGAAATACCATGAGTGTGATAAAGTACTTAGAAGACACTAGTTACCATATGTTTTGCACAAAAAAAATTCTAAAAAAAAACTTTTGATTTGGTTTCTTGTGTATATTTTTTTTTAGAATTTTATAGTGCAGGCCTTAGCCTCATAACAGCCAGATGCTGGAACGATGGTAAAAGGCTAGATAAAAGGGCAATTAATCATTTCGCAGATAGTGACCATGTTTGATTTGATTTGATTTGATTTGATTTGAGTTAGGGCTTAAGCTCAAATCAAATATCCAGTTAGGGAGGACCTAGTGTTTAAAGACTTATTAAATACGATCAAATATTTGATTAATATGACTTTTAACCTCAAATATGAAGGTCCTGAAAAAACTTTTGCAAGTACCAACTCTGGATACTTAGCTGCCCAGAAACAGGATGGTTCCAACACCAACAGCAATAACAAACGTGTGTATGGTTCTTCGTCCCACCCCGTTGTCATCTCTCCGTAACCGAATAGAAGCCCAAGAGCACCCACTCCTGGAAAGCCGAAAAGCCAGAGAAAAAGCTCTCAGCACTGAGTCAGCAGCTCCCACCACCGATCAATTCGATTCACATCGAAGAAAGTGATCATGAAGAAGAGGAAAAGGAAGTGCTATAAAGCTGAGTGATTGTCACCTCAATTTTGGTACGTGTTCTAACTTTATCGTATCAACAAAAAGTCATATGCAATTTTAAATATATCAATTTTACGTTCTTAATCTCTATTAGTACTAGAGTGAGTCTCAGTGACTAGTGTATATACACTGCCACACAGGCATATTTTTTTTACGGAACTGATAAGTTATAATTTTATATATATTTTTTTAAATTTTTGAAACACACATCAAAAATGTTCTGATAACTATTGTCATGAGAAAAATGATCAGAGTGACAGTAAATCAGTGACTCAGTGAGGAACCCTAAGAGGTTAACCTCAAATCTTACCTCAAATATCAAATATTTGAGGTTGAAGCTCAAATCAAATCAAATCAAATCAAATCAAATATAATCAAATCAAACATGGTCACTATTTGCAGACTCTTTTTTCTTAGGCTTTGACAAGCTCTCTCTTCCACTCAATCCCCTGTTTAGGGATCGAAGTATAGCTAGGATCCCTACCACTGGCTACCAGCGGAAGCAGCCACGCATTATGCAATTTTAAAACGTTTAAGTTGCTTATTAAATGGATGCATGCTCCTTTATTCTACTAATGAGTTAGTCACACTCCCATCTCTTCTACTAAGCCTCTCTTTCTCTCTCTCTCTCTCTCTTTTTATAGTCATCATCATATATGCCTGCTGTTTACGGGGGCAACCTCTAAAAAATAAAACGGTGACAGTGTTCTAGAGCATCAATAAATCACTTATCATTTATATACTATCGCTATTAGCCTATTTCTAGGTTTCTATAGCATCCGACCATAATTCCGACGGCAAAAGTACGAGACAGTTTTATTCTTATAATATAGCGTTCAATTCAATCAAATTCACTAAATTACTCTGTTGTTTTTAGTTTTAAAAATAATTTGCTTGGTGATCATGAAAGAATGATCCGTTTAACACTATTGTACACTAGTGTACAGTATTCTCTCAATCCTCCCCACCTTTCCCCATGTGCTTCCTCTTCCGTTTCCGGAACCGCTCCTTGCTGGCCTCCGGCAATGTTTTGTTCAACTTACTGTGGAGCAACGGGTAGGTAACCATCGTCGTCATCCCTTGACGGGGCTTGCCTCCGTGGAAAGACCAAAAGTCGCTGCTGCGGCCGCCGAGTCAGCCGTTCCTATCCCCTGCGCGTCGGGGCAATTGTTGGTGGGGGCCTCCTTGGGCGCGTGAGAGAAAATTGTGGTGAACTTTCCTTTTGCGGGCGTTGGATAGATCCCGAACGCAGAAGGAGAGTTGAAGCCCCAGGGCTCGGGAGCAAGAAATTTCTCGGTGTTGGTGTGGCTGCTGCAGCAGAAAATTTGCATAAAAGAAAAGAGGGAAAGGAAATGAACTTCAATAAGTTTTTGTCAGGTATACATGCACTAAATACATGCATCGCAAAGTCAAAGAGCGTTACCTTTGCATGCAAACTTCAAAATGAAGGTGAACTAATGCCTGTCTATCACCCACAGAGCCGTAAGCAGTTATTGATCATCAGTGACTGGCGCTTACAGTGCTGAATGGAATGGAAGCCCATGGACCTGCGGATTTCCGGGCAGCGCCTACGCGCATTCCAAGGATGTCTACCTTAAGCCCTTGCTCGGCCATCATGGTGACCACCGCGGCCTGAAGTGTCAGCATCATCTCGGCACTGTTTAGGTTATGGCACTTCTTGATGTACTCGAAGGCTTTGGACGTCTGCATAGAACCAACATGTAGCAGAGACTCGGATAAGCTGCTGTCACGAAGAGTGCAGCGGCCAAAAGATGGCTGCTTATACCAGGGACGCTTGCGGCTGTTGTGGCAGCTACGGTTGCTCCCGTTGCTTCGCCTCCTGCACCGCCCGCAATTGCTGCAGCGCCCCCTCTTCCTGCAACTGCAGCTCCACCCAACAGTCCTGCCCCAGCAGCCGTACGTCCTAAATGTCTCAAACCAGTGGTTTGGCCCACTTCCTGGCTCCGGTCCACCATTTGGCCGTGGAGGGCTGCAAAGAACGATGCACACAGATTCTTTTTTGGGAGTCTCAAAGTGGTAAGCGCATAAGTGCAGTGTCACTCGCCGTCACATGTATCTATCTGTGGTCACAGACCAATACATATGTATACACACACACACACACACACACACACACACACACACACACACATATACACACACACACATACACACACACACACACACATATATATATATATATATATATATATACATGAAGAGAGAGAGAGAGAGAAAGAGAGAAAAAGAGAGAGAAAGAAAGACTGATCACTCGTGATACTACCTTGAAAGTTCATGTACTCCATGAAACACTATCACCATCCAACTTCGCTCTCTCTCTGCTATGTACGTGTGTGAGTTAGTGAGTGCTCAGTCTTCATACTTCAGGAGGATCCTGACCGGCCGTTCTGGTGACTCTGTTTGCCTGCACCTCCCACGTCCTCGCTGCTGCCACTGTGTCCTCCGACTGCACCTCGATCTGGACCATTGAAGAAGACTGAAGGACGTGCACAGCCCTCGCCATGGAGAACGTCGGGTTCGGTTTCTGAGCGCAGGAGGACTGCAGCCTCGGAATGGAGCTCGCGGATCCCTTTTTCACATTGTAATCCCTGAGGAGTGCCTACATATTATACGTATCAAAGGAAGCAGTCGATCATAAAATTAAATTCAAACTAAGACGAAACGATCAATGCACTCACTCAGTTACATACATACACACAGGCAGAGAGAGAGAGAGAGAGAGAGAGAGAAAGAGAGAGAGAGAGAGAGAGAAAGAGAGAGAGAGAGAGAAAAACTTAAAAATTTAAGAGACTAAAAGAGATAAAATTTCTCCCCTTTTGTTTTTTTTTTATGCTTTCATTGCATCAACATGAGGATAATCATCACAAACCAGGACAAAATGGGACAGCGTCGACAGACTTTGTTCTAGTACCCATCGTTCCGTTCTGATACCGACTTTAGAGATTCACTGCTTCAATTTGCAGTAAATTATTTGTTCGTTTTACTTTTCTCAAACGGCTTTCCATTTGTCACAAAAGAGAACTTCAAGATGCAATTCGATATCAAGTGGGAGCAGTTTTCAAATTGAAGTCTGATTACGAATTTTGTATGATTTTTTTTTCACCATTCTAGTTTTTGGAGCATTCATTCTTCGGAAGAATCCCTTGTATGCTTGACTGACCCATCGGCAGTAGAAGAGGAAATGCCCAAACGACAGTCGGACAGGTCCTTTCTGGTCTTTTCCAGTGTTGCCCTTAATTGATTCCCCCTATGACATCTGTAAGCCTCTCCCTCATCCCGTTCTCAGCTTGCACAGTGTCTTCCAGAGATCTCATCTCGCCTCCCAGCCTTCCGATCACTGCCTGCTGCGCAGTGACAGTGCCTGCAAGTTCTCTCCTCTGGTTTTTCAGATGAGCCACGTCTCTTTCGGACTGTTCATACTTGCGCTGCAACTCCCGAGTTCTCTTTCTCTCTTTCTCTTGTTCCCCTTCCAGCTTGCGATGCTGTTTCAGGGCTCTGTTCAGTTTCTGTTCTGTCTCCTGTACACGGGCCCCCTCGTTTTGTACGTCTATTTGCATTTTGCTTATGAGAGTTCGGTGCTCATTGAGGGCGATTGTTTTCTCCTATCCCCCCCTCCTCTCATTCTTAATTTCGCTTTCCAATTTCGTCAAGAGCCTCTCTGCACTCTCCAGCTTCCCCTGAGTCTCTTTAAGGGAATGTGCAGTAGTGTCTGCATGCTTTACTGCTTCTTCTCTTTCTTTCTGTATGTGTTCCATCAAGGTACGCACTCTGGCCAAGTCTTACATCTTCGACTTCACATGCTTCAGCAGCGTTCAGCAGTCTATCCCTCTCCTCCCTGACTCTTTTCAATTCTTCGTGCATCTCGTAAATTGCATCTTCTTCAACAGAGGCGCGAAGGTCCTCCGCCGTCTTGGCTGCGGTCTCAGTCAGCGCTTCTACGCAAGAAGCCTGTAATTTAGCGGAAAAAAAACGTGTACTTCTGGTAGATGCAACACCCATTGAGTCACACCGCTGTTCGGAGCATATCGGACCCGTAAAAGACCATGATGGTGTGGTTTTGCACTTCAAATACACGGAAATGGTACAAAGAGAAGAGACAGATGCGATACGACTCCTCTGCACTGCCCTCTGGGTGGGAGACAGAAGTTCTTTGTGCATGCATGGTGTTGTTTGCATACTGGTACATCAACTCACAGCCAGATTTCGACAAATAGCACATATGCAATCGTTATATGAGTGGCAAACCGTTTCTACCTCTGAAAAGATTGCTCATTGATGGCCTTCAGGCTTCCCTGAAGGACAAAGCAGCCGGATAGACCAACATCGCTATTCCTCGCTAACTTCCTCATCCTTTCTGATGGACTGACGCTTTCTACAAGCCTTTGAAAGCTGGTTTCACAAGACACACACTAGGTATTCCAGCTTGTTGCAGCTTGACCCAACATTGGAGGGACTGGATGTAGAGAAGATGGACCCATCAAACAGAGCAACAGGACAGATGACCCTTCGATCAAACAAGTGTTGTGTACAATCTTTTTTCCCCTATATGGAACTCCTGTGATGGATCGTTCAAGTGGTACTACAGAAGAGATGTCGAGCAGAATCTTAAAGTTTAACATATGATGATACAACCACAACCGACCACAACACAAATACCAGTGTATATATACCGTTACGTACCATACTGTACATCATATGCACTGTTGCATTGAATCTGCTGTGTATGCGTGCAATGTCGTACATGTGTATATGTTGCGCATGCAACAGAGGCCATCCGACAGCAAG
>JAHBMJ010005854.1:20000-30000 GCA_018398765.1 Chromera velia | reverse complement strand
AGCAGGGTTCACAGGAGAAAGATTCCTACCTACAAGTGCATCAGATACCCCATTGATGTAGCTATTGATACGAGAACTTGGGTGGTGATAAAGGTGAAAGTCACCATGAAAAAAATCGTGCGCAACGTGCAGTGATTTTTTTTTTTTTAATTATTTTGCAGACCCCATGCACGCGCTGATGATGCATGTCTGAGGTCACGACACCCTCTTCTACCGTGCCGACAGTGAAGGAAGAAGAGGAGACTGAGGAAGAGCTCTCGGATTCGCCCCCTCTCCCAGAGTTCCTTCCTTCCATCAAGATTGAGGACACCGTCAAGGAGGAGGAAAATATGGACGAGCATGACAAGTCTTAGAACAACAAGAGAGTTAACAAGGGACAGCCCTGTAAGAGACTCCTCGAGAGCATCGAGGGCAAAAAGCCCAGAAAGGCACCCACCTACCGCATCGTGAAGATCCCTACAAATATATGTCGGGAATACGAGGCCGGCCCAGCAGCTTCTCTATCAAGCTCAAGTTCGTGAAGAAATAATTGTACGTGGAGATGCAGTCGTAAGGCTGCACGCGGAATTTTTTTTAGTTTTGGGAAAATTTCAAGCTGTGAGGCCGGATATGCTGTTACTAGCTGTGCTGTAATTTTTTTTTATTTATTATTGTGAACATGCATGCTTGTGCTAACACTGCATGCAAGAGCGTTCGACTTTCAAGTTTCTGCGATCAATTCTATGCCCTAGTCTATACCTGCAAGAAACTCAAGTTTTTATTTAAAAAAAAAAAAAACAAGAAGTCGTTGGAATTTATCCGTTGCGCGCGATTGAAAAAAACAAGAAAAAAAGAGAGATCGAGAGACTTTTAAGTATATGGCCCGGTGATGTGGGTGACATGATCATTCTTGATTGAACTTTAGAATATAAGTCAGAATATAAGTAGTTTAAAGGGGTGAATGCTATGCGTTTTTTAAATTAATCGAGCATGGAATCTCAATTTCAGAAAGGGGCGAATGCTATCTGTTACTTAAGCATAGTCAGGGAAAAATAAAAATTAAATGAATCAGCTGTAGTTTAAAATAACACTAAGTAAAAGAGAATTGTGCTCATCATTTGCCTTCATAACTAGCTTCATGACCTAGTGTTTAGCATACAACACTAACAAGCACTAGAACAAGCACAAGGTTATAGGTTCATGCAATCTTCGCTACCTGCCTTTTAAGGATCAAAGAGAGGAGCTAGATGCAGGACGTTAATATCCTGCACCATACAGATGTTGGCCTGTCGCAATTTGATCGAAATCAAGTGAAGGGTAGAGTAAAGAACTTAATTGCGAAAGACTTTCTGGAAGACTACAATGAAATAAGAAGTTCAAGTTGAGAATAATCGATGAATCGGAATAAATCTCCATGCTCCTAGTTGATATCGATCGAATCTGGCACTAGAGATCGACTTGAACTACCCCAGCGACATCAATCTCTGAAGACCCTTGAACCCTTACAAGCACTCATCAGTGCCGACCCCCCTAAGTAGACCTTAACAATATATAACTCATTTTTTGAAATTCTTTAAGTATGGGCCACTGTATAGGTTAAATTTCACTATCAAAATGACTATTTACAACTATCAACTTAGATTTAAAAAAAAAAGTTTTTAAATAGAACATGAAGAGAGGTCTTCTTTTGTTGAATTTATTTTGAATTCATAAGCTTTTCAATGATCAGCCACATTTGCTGCGACACCACTAAGCGCTTTGGCAACGGTCATCAGCGAGCTCATGCCAACCGCAATTGCCACAACGAACACGATGTAAGAAGGCCTGCCAAAACGCACGCCCACCCAATGCACTAGTTTCACACCCAGAGCTGAAGCTGGGACAGTGAAAGCAGAGAAGAAGAGTGCGTGAATAACTGACAACCGGCCGACAAGGAGAAATTGGAGGGTAGTGGAGGTCGAGGTGAAGATAACACACGTGGCTGCAGTTGCCACAGTAATTACAGGGTCGATGTGCATCAAAAGAAAGAAAGGGGAAAACACCAGACCCCCCCCGATCCCCAGAAGCCCCGAGAAAACTCCTCCAAAAAAACCAACTGTCACAAAAGTACCACACCTCTTCAAATTCCAAACATACGGATTCTCTCGCGTCAACTGCATGACAAATGCAAGCTGAACGAGGAAACACACCGATAGCGCTGCACTCACATAAGCAAATCCCAACCCCCGCTGATCGTTGTTCACAGCTTGGTTGAGCAGAACCCCCCCAACCACCACAGAGGCCATTGACAACAGAGAGAACCCCCCTACTTGTAAAGTCCGAACAATGCCAGGAGGCTCGACGCACGCAGAGGGACGCGGAGCGAGTCCCCGCATTTCTTCAGAGTCCGAGTCTCCGAAAGAAAAGGGAAGAGCAAGACGGATGGGCGGAGAGTTCACATCTCCCTCCCCCCCCTCAGACGATTCGTTGTCCCGTGAAAGCGAAGAAGAAGCCGGAGGGCCCCCAGAACTTGAGGGCAGCAGTGCTGTGCGGAATCCGTTTGTCGATGAGTCATCGACTGAACTCAAGTGGTGGTCCCTTGTCTTCCCTCCTGCGGGCACAAACACAAAGAGGGGTTCTGTCGTCCAGAGAAGTTTTGGAGAAAGACGAGTGAGCCATTGATTTTTCAAGGGGACAGATTTAGTCCGTAAGGTTTTCTTCAGCAGCTGATTTCTTGAGAAGAAAACGGAGGGGAGACACAGACAGGGACAGGGGAAGGAGGGGGGAGATGGACATTTGAGTGACAGCGCGGAAGAAGGCTGCAAGAATACATTCGAAACCGGAAAAAGACACCACCTAGCTTATCCTCTCCACCCTCTCCTGCAATGTTTTTTCTTTCATTGTGGGATGACAGCTCCGTCGCATGAAGACACACCCACCGCCTACACATGAAGCATGCCTATCATTCAACCGACCAGGGAGAAGCTTTTCGCTTTCCAGGGCCTTCTCATGCTGCGAGGAATCGAGGTTCCTTCCGTCTGAATGGACACCATTGGTTCGATTACCCGTCTCCTCCTGCAATGGAATCACAGGGAGCTCCAAGGGTTCGTAGCTATTCGGCTGCTCCTGCGGTGTCTTCTGCGTCTGCCCATTCTCTTCCCCTGATGCCACGCCCCCCTCAACCCTACTTCTCGAGAAGCTGCTTCGTGGGGTGCCGATGCTGAAGTGTTCAGCTGCTCCGTCATCTTCCTTTTGCACCGGCACCTCCGCCTCTCCTTCCTCTGCCCTACCCAATTTGGCCCCCGTCTGCGAAGACCCCGACCTTTGCAGAAACGTGTGCAACCCTGAGTCTCCTCCACCCCCTCTATCGACAAACCGCCCCTCTTGCAGCTCAATACCTCCACCGCCCCCCAGAGTGTGCGTGAGTGGAATCTCATGGAAAACGGGGGCGCGAGCGCGCGTTTCTTCCTGCTTGTACTTTCTGAATGCTGACTGGAACGATTGTTGCGTCACAAAAAGCAACACGAGAAAGAGGAGGACAATGATCAACCAGTTTGGGCTGATCCCGTTCACGAACACGCCTACCAAAGTTCCCGCCAGTGATGCCGGAACTACTGCTTGAATGAGGTCAAGGTCTATTACTGGCGACCCCGACATTGGATGTTTTTTCCGAATGTTCACCAAGAAGGAAATGACCGCACCCGCAAAGATCATCCCCTTACTTAACGGAACGGCGGACCGGGCATCCAGCCCTCCGATGAACATGAGAATGGCGACATACAGGCCGCCTCCCCCGATGCCCCCTGCCGCAGCAAGTATTGCGGCAACGAATATGACGACGGCTGACAAGTACAGCCACGGGCTATCGAAACCAGGGATGTGCTCCATCTTTCAATGAGCTTTGCCGCTTCTCTGTTCGCAATGACCCGTCAGTTCTCGTGACGGGATCAGGTTAGGACCATAGATGGACAAAGATTCGTCAGTCTGACAGCTGGGATACCGACTTCGCGAGTTCATACATGGGGAAGACGTGAGAGACCTTGCCCCCAAACTGAAAGTCCTGACCGACCAGACTGGTTGCTGGTCTAGATTCTCTTCACCGAAAAGTGCATAGTTGTTTGCTGAAAAGTTTCGAGCTGTCTTTTGAATCTTCTTCTCCGTACGTGCATGGTTCGACATGGTTCGACCACTTCAATTGCAGGTCAGAACTTATTGCCGTCTACACCAAAAGGTCCCGCGCGGCCGGCATGCCCCATGTGCACGCGACCTCCTGCATGGGCCCGGCCGGGGACCGCATGCATGCACCAAGCCGTCTCCATGCAACCTTCGTCGTTCTGTCAGACAGCCGGGCCCTGAGAGGGTGATGTAGCATGATGTAGCTGGTGATTGTATATAGATCGCCAAGGCGGAGGAGAAGGGTGTGCTTAGAGAGGGCAAGGGAAACAGTGGGGTCATAGGGAAACTGCGGTTCCTCTTTGCGTGAGAATGCCCGCTTTTGTTCAATTGTGTTTCCTTCTTTTGCCGTCTCTGGCATCAGGTTTTGCTTTTGTTCGAGGGGGGGGCTCAAGGGTCCCTCTACTCTTGGAAATCGCGCCCATCTCAAGGACTCCTCTTCGGACAACTTTTCGTGATGTGGATTATGATGGTATTAACCATGCAGGAGTTCTGTGCTCAGACACGGACGCATCTCTTCGATTCTACCTGGACGTCCTCGGCATGGAAGACGACACCCACCTCCGACCCAAGACCCTCCCCTATCCGGGGGCCTTTGTGAAGGTTGGGGGCAACCAAATCCATCTGATGCAGCTGCCAAACCCCGACCCAAAGGACGGACGACCCGACTACCCTGCCAGAGACAGACACCTCGCCCTTTCCATCCGACGGCTCCGACCACTGATTGAACGACTCGACAAACACCGAGTGCCGTACAAACTGTCAAGTTCCGGACGTCCAGCACTCTTCACGAGGGACCCAGACGGCAACGGTCTCGAATTTGTGGCCCTGGAGGTGGACTGACGGGCCGACTGACTGACTGGTGGCATACGGGGGTCATTGTCAAGGATTCGATTCACGAATAAATTTTGTAATCATTTATTAAGAACTTATGAATGGAACAATGCCGTGCGCACTGTACATGCACATGAACGTGAATCCCAACGTTCACTCCACGATCTTTGCCCTGATTTTTGTGCCTCTGTAAACGTTCAATTTGCACGAGCCGAGGCTTTCTGTCTGCTGTGAGGCATGAGTTCAATGTGCTCTTCATGCCGGTCCCTTGGTGTCCAGCTCTCTCGCTCTTTTTCGCACTCTGTGGGTGGTTATCTGTCTGTGTGTCTGTCTGTGACTGACTGACTGACTGACTGACTGACTGACTGACTGACAAGTCGGCTGGCTGGCTGGCTGGCTGACTGGCTGGCTGGCTGGCTGGCTGGCGGGCTGGCCGGCTGGCTAACTGACTGACTGACTGACTGACTGACTAACTGACTGACTAACTGACTGACTAACTGACTGACTAACTGACTGACTAACTGACCAACTGACTGACTGACTGACCGACTGACCGACTGGCCGACTGACCGACTGACCGACTGACTGACTGACTGACTGACCGATTGAGCGACTGATTGACTGACTGACTGACTGACTGACTGACCGACCGACTGACCGACTGACCGATTGAGCCTAGGATTGAGCGACTAACTGCCTGACTGCCTGCCTGCCTGTCTTTCTTTGTTGCTTTCTTTCTTTTTGTCTGTTGTGTTCATGACGAAAAGGAGGGAGAAGAAGAAGAAACATATTGTCTGTCTGTCTGTCTGTCTAGCTGTCTGTCTGTCTGTCTGTCTAGCTGTCTGTCTGTCTGTCTGTCTGTCTGTCTGTCTGTCTGTCTAGCTGTCTGTCTGTCTGCCTGTCCTGAAAGAAAGGAAGAGAACAGGGAAAGAAAAGAGTATATAGTCCGTCAGTCCGTCCGTCCGTCTGTCTGTCTGTCTGTCTGTTTTTCTGTCTCTTTTTTTTCTGTTGTGTTCATGAAGAGACGGAGGGAACAGAGAGTCTGTCTGACACCTACACAGTACGGTTAGGAGTAATTTAACGAAAGTAGGACGGTTACTAGGCGGCGGCCTGGCGGCTGCTAGGCCACTCGGTTACCAATTTTGTGGTTACGGTAGTACTGTTCCAATGGTAGTGGTAGTAGTTAAAAACAGGCAGATTTGGCCACATTCTGAGTCAAACTTAACGTATAAAACCAATTTTAGACTGTAAAAATCCTAGTAGAAATCGTATTTTTGGTATTCATTAAAACTTCATTCTAGTAAAATTCAATGTTCATCATTTTACCCTATAAAACTTTTAGTAAATATGACTAAATATTATAAAATATTACAAAAAAATCATATTTTAGTCATATTCTACTTTTTTTTCTCGGTTTATATTTTTTTGTTTATATTGTACACGGATAAACAAAAAATGCTACACAAGTTTACAAACACCCACAAATTGAATGAACCGACTCCCATTTATTCAATCAATATATTTTACGAGAAAAAAAATGGTAAAAAAAAACTAGTGAATAGTCATATTTTAGTCAAATTTTTTTTTGTGAATTTTGTCACTAATTTCCCTCATATTTAGTCAGATTTTGAAAAACATTTTTTTATGAAAGAATTATAACTTTTAAGACGTTTCTGGGGTAATTTATGAAGACTAGAGCTTTTAATTCATTTAGTGCACCGACTTAGAGCGTGTAAAATAAAATATTAAGTAAATAATATCATTTTTATGAAATTTTATCTTATTTTGACCATGATAATAAGGAGGGGGATGACCTTTTCGCCCCCCCCAATGGCTGCTAGTAGGCCATGCAACCTTTCTTGGAGTGGTACCTTCCGTTCCCCCCTCTCATCCTGAACGTCTTCCATTTCGGCATCCTCTTCCTGTACTCTCCCCCTCCTGCATGCCTATAGCAGCGGCCCCAGCAGCGGCCGCCCTAGCAGTGGCCTCTTCAGTGGCCCTTCTTACCTCTCCTTCCGCGTATCCAATTCTGTTATTCAAAGAGGTCGTAAAGTGATGGAGGACCGTAACTGAGACGGTAACTCTCTTCCCGGCCTTGTTGGTGACTGTGTGCTTAGATAAATCACCAAAGACGACTTCTAGGGCCTCGTTGAGGAGACTGATTTCTCCAAACCTGCATCTCTTGTATGTTTTCTCCAAACCTGCGTCTCTAGGCTTTACCTTGGCCCACCTGTAAAGAGAAAAAAAAAATGAAGGTACAAACCTGGCCAACCTTTATAGACAAACAGCTGCATTATCAGGTAGCAAAAACAAGCAAAAAAAGGAGGGGGTGGGGGCAGACAAAGAGGGGATAGCGCAAGAGATATAGACGTGTGAGAAAAAAAAAAAAACGGAGGCTCTGAAAACAGAAAGCTGACGTACCTGTTTTTCCACTCTTCATCGGGAAAGGTATCCTTGTACAGTATACACACGAATCAGCTCTTCGATGAGTTCAGAATCAATAGAAGGGATCGGAAGTTTTTTGAGGCACTGCGTAGTGCCAACCAGGTATCTCCACCGAACACTTCTCTCCTTTTTGTATTTAAATCCAAGGATGCAAAACTTCATGCATCTATCGAATGGCATTCATCTATCCATCCATCTATCCATTCATCCATCCATCCTTACTCGATCACTCCACCCATTCATCCCTCACTCACTCCATCCATCAATCCATCAATCCATCAAATTGAATCCATCCATCCATCCATCCATCAATCTATCAATCCATCCATCCATCCATCCATCCCTCAGTCACTCCCTCACTCCATCCACCCATCCATCTATCCCTCCTCACTCCATCACTCCATCCATCCATCCCTCACTCACTCCATCAATCCATCCCTCACTCACGGCATCAATTAATCCATCCCTCACTCATTCCATCACTCCATCCATCCATCCCCCACTCACTCCATCCATCGATTTATCCATCCTATGGCATTCATGCATCCATCCATCCATCCATCCATCCATCCCTCAGTCACTCTCTCACTCTCTCACTCTATCCATCCATCCATCCATCCATCCATCCATCCATCCATCCATCCATCCTTCAGCCACTCTCTCACTTCATCCACTCATCCATCCCTCTTCACTCCATCATTCTATGCATGCATCCATCGATCCCTCACTCACTTCATCCATCCATAACCTCAGTTGTGACTGACTTTTCTAAATCTTAGTTCGCACATGTTGATATCCTGGTCGATGCGGTCGCTTCTGAAGCTCCTACTAAGTAGCACAAAACGAAGAGACAGCACTATAGAAAGATGATCCTACTGTCCATTTACCCTATCCTAGTGGATTGACACAAAAGCACCAACACTCTGTGACACAGTTCTTTCATCTGTACGTCTGTATATATCTTTGTCTGCATGAGTGGCCTTTGTGGTGTGGATCATGCATGCCGGGGTTTTTCACTGTACAGTGGGCCCTAAAAGTTTTATAGGGTTATGACTGAACTCTAACTAGTATATCACTATGTATAGCATATATATTATTTGAGTATGATTATTTTAGCCTAATTTTCAGGGCTTTAAACTGCTAATGATTTAAGTGGTCAGGCTTTAAAATATAGGTCTAGCAATTGTTTTTACCAGAGTTTTTCTTTGAACTACCATGGTAGTGGTACTAGTGGTACACGCCTTTAAGTCCGCCGGTCACCATCTCATGGTTACCAAAGTGACAGTAACTCGCTACTGGCCAAAAAGAGCCGGTAGTAACTCATTACCGTACTGTGTTATAGTCTGTGTACTGACACCAGTAAATTATTTATATATATATTATATATAACTAGACATATAATATGTATAACTTTTATGCGGCATAATATGCATAAGTTTATCAGTCCAGAGGCTGAACATTTTAAAAATAATATTATCTAGAATATTTCATTGTGAATTTAAAGTACGTTAATTGTTATATAATTTGTTAATCACCTGCCGTTTGCGGAGGCGACCTCTACAAGACAAAACGGCGACAGTGCTCGAGGCTAGGCTTGAGGGCACCAATAAATCACTTATCACTTATCACTTAATATTACATTGTCAATTTGAAGTAATGACGGGCTTATTGACGACTAGCTCTCTCTTATACTCTCCCTTTATATTAATTTTCTTACCAGACTCTACCAGATTATTTTATCTGACCTATCAAAAATGCAGTTTATGATACTGTTTATCTGATATAAAACGGATATCCAACTAAATATCAAAACAGTAGTCTGTAGAAGCCTAAGTTACTAGAGGCTAGGGTAAAAGCCTAACACTAGGCCTAACAGAGGCCGATAACAATGGTGCGTATGACTAGGCGTATGATAATGATCATTCAACATTTCTTAGCATTACCACTAGGGGTATAATTTTCAAAAAAAAAAAAAAAAAAATGGTCATTTTCACTTTTTTGTTTTTTGTTTTTTTTTTTATGTCAAACTAAAAAAATTGTTGTTTAATTAAGTGTTGTTGATATGTTGTACGAATCAGTACTAGTAAGTGTTGTTTAAGTGTTATTATACTACTAGTTATACTGTTGTTTCTTTATTATAATATAATAAATGAATGTTGTTACACTGTTATACAACTGTTGCTTTCTTGTTGTAAGCCAATGCAAGGTGTTGCAGATGGTTGTCATGTCTTGATGGAGGTCATCATCGAAAAGCAAAAAAAAAAAAAAATGCCCTGGAGACCATATTTTTTCTTTTATTTTTTTTTTTGAAAATTACCTCTAGCATTCAAGTGCCAGTGGTTTACAAAGTTCATGCATATGCATGAATCTAAATATGAATTCACCTGGGAATTCACAACTTAAATCCGTTTAATTATACAAACTTTAATTAATATTGAATGAATCTTAAAATAAGTGAATGGATGAATAAATGAATTAATGGTTCGGCCGGCCTAGGGTTCGGCTATGATGTAGTGAATTTCTGAGTGAAACCGAACTCTCGGCAACCCATGGCCGTGCAACTGTATGATTTCACTAGTAGAATCACTGC
>JAHBMJ010005854.1:0-15000 GCA_018398765.1 Chromera velia | reverse complement strand
TCCCCGTTGGAAGGATCGCGAGATACTTCAAGACGGGCCGGTATGCCAAGCGCGTCGGTGCCGGCGCCCCGGTGTACGTCGCTGCCGTCCTCGAGTACCTCTGCGCTGAGCTTCTTGAGCTGGCAGGAAACGCCGCCAAGGACCACAAGAAGACGAGGATCATTCCGCGTCACCTTCAGCTGGCGGTCCACAACGACGAGGAACTGAACAAGTATCTCGGCGGTGTGACCATCTCCAGCGGCGGTGTGATGCCGAACATCCACAACGTCCTCCTGCCCAAGACGAAGGGCAAGAAGAAGCTGGAGAGCTCGCAGGAGTATTAAGTTAAGCAAGCCTGACCACAGAATACTTAGGCTGACTGCAGACATCTGAAACGGCTTCGCTTGAAGCCATCCACTCCCTCACCCACCGCCGTGGCTGAATTCGGCTGAAAGATGTTGCTTGTGCAGGATTTGCTGGCATTCTGGGGCCTATGTAGATGGATATTCATGAACACTGCAGTTCGGTGCATGAGAAACATCTTGTGGTTTCAAACAATGTTTTTGGTGAGTGGATTCAACAATGGACTGCTGAGAATTACCGAGAATATCAAAACATGCATTTACATTGATTTTTATTTAAATTGAGACTTTATTCTCAGACACGCCTCTATATTTGTTCGTAGTAATTGAAAGTGATGAGTTAAATGAAACCTGCATTGATTGATTGAAAAATGGGTTCCAATGGATTAAAATTATAAGTTGTTAAGAGGAAGTGATTTTATGTTGAATTAATTATGTAGAATTATGATTAAGATTATACAAAATATCTTAAAAATTGGTTTCCCGTTTCAATCCTCTTTAGCTTTCTGTTTTAATAGGATAGGATAAATGTCCGTGGGCAGACGCGGAACATTAAATTCATTAATGTTATGCTATGTTATAATCAGACTTCTCTAGTCCCTTCCCTCATGAATTGGATATTAAAAATTGAGACTTCCAAAATTTTATACTTAATTTCCAAAATTAGGCGTTCCTATAATAAAAGAAGTACAAGGAGTTAGAACTTAAAATTTTGCATGCAACTTGAACTTAGACGTTCCTCGTTTAGTCTAACATCACTCTTTAATAATAATATAATATTACACTCTTTTTCTTTTTGGGCAAGAAATTATATATGAGAATCAAAAATTGGGTGCTCTCATTTTTTGGGGGGGAACGTCAACTTTCAGTTTTTAAATACTAGAAGTGTGGCTAGAAACTAGGCTAGAAACTTAGATATATGCGGCATTATAGGTAGGTAGGCTGATGACAGAAATTAATAAAATGATAATGATTTTCTTCTAAATAAAAAAACTACAGAAGTACGGCTTAGAAAAGGTGCACCTCAGAAAAGGTGCAAAACAAGAAGTTGCACCAGATGCACCTGTTTTGCACTAGATGTACCTGATGCACCTGTTTTGCACCTGATTGAATGGAATTGGGTGAAAAGTGTCAACGTTATGGCCATGCAACGCGCCACTGCCCCGCCCCTGCGGCTCCCCGCGGCCCCAAACGCGGATCGCGCGCGCGGAACAAATCCAATCAGCCGATTTTTAAGAAAAATTTAAAATCGGCTACATACATACAGAGGTCACTGAACGTACGTTCGATAACGCATACATGCGCTGCATGAAATCAAGTCCATTGGAGCATGAGTATCTCTTCTCTTTGCAGCAGGGTCAACTTTCAAGTTAAACTTCAAGTGAGACAAAGTCTGTAAGAAGCCTGCTCTCTCCTCTTCTTTCTCTTCTTCTTCTTTCTCTTCTTCCTCTTTTTTGTCCTCCGTTATCATTTTGTGTGTAGGGGTGAGCTAAGGGGTGAGTGAAGAAGAGAGCTAGAGTATATGACGGGGCTGGGCTCTGAGCCTTGAGATCAGGCCCTCACTCATCCTCACTTGCCCTCGCTCAGAGGAAAAATACAAATAAAAAAAAGCCTTCTTTTGTTTCATTCTTTCTTCTTTTTCTTTTTTATGAAAACGCACCATTTGTGGTTGCTTTCTTTATGAGTTTGCTCCCAAGGGGCATGCATGTAGTTTGAAGGTTTTATGGACCGTAGGGATAGAACTGGACTACGGTGTAGCACGCAAACGGTGCCAAACATATTCAGACACTATAAGCATACAGAAAAAGTATTGGAGAGGTGAAAAACGTTGCTTAAGTTGAGAAAAGAGACCTAGAAAGAGACCAAAGTCATGAGACAGTCAGAGACATAGAGTCTTTAATTGTAAGATTTTTTATTTTTGCTTTTTATCGCTTTTTTACTGATATTTCTAGTGACATTTAAAGTTGTTTTGCATAGTAAAAACTAGTGTAGCAAATCTATATCATAATAAGCTTTTAGGCTTTGAATGAGACGCCTTTTAGCCGTTAAAAACACTAGAAATCAACCCTAGAAACATAGCTTTCATAGGGTAAACAGTGCACCTTATTTTACACCTGTTTTACACCTGATTTAAGGTGCAAACCTGTTTTTACACCAGCACCAGCACCTTATGCACCTTTTCTCAGCCTTATACAGAAGTTAAGCTAGTTGCCAAATCAAAGTCCATCTGACATTTATTACTCTGTTTTGCGGCCCTTGTATGATGTTAATTGAGACTTGCCAAATGCTGGACGTTTAACATTGGCCCTAGCATCGGCTAATGATAATGATGTATGATGATGATAATGATGATTTCCCACAAATTTTCCGTTAGTGAAGAATGAAGACAGGGGAGATTGAGGTACGTCGCCGGCCAAACGAGATTGAGGGCGGCGCCGGGGTATGGGTCTACCGCGCCTGCCGCCCTATGACATACCTTCGCCTTCCGGGGCCGCTTGCATTGCGCGATGCGTCATACACCTGATTTGGTTACATTCAGATCGATTGACGGTGCATCATTCATTGAAGCTTCTAGCTTTACAAGAACGTTCGTCATGCTGTCTAAACCTGCCTGGGGCGCCTGGGGTACCCCAGGCATGCCACAGGTGGCCCTGACGCCTGGGGCAACCCCAGGTGGTTTTGCCTAAGTTTATATAGAACTGCCTGGGGCGAAGCCCCAGGCACTTGTTGAGAGTTGCCTGGGGCAAAGGTCGGTGCCAAGGGCACCGACCTTGTCGTCACGAACCACGGTGCACGTGCCTAACCGGGTTTACATGAGGGACGCACCGACGCGACCTCGCGATCTATACGTGCATGGGCGAAAAACACAGAGGAGAGAGTCTCAGACTTGTTGCGGGCAGGGCAGGCAAGAGCTTTGTTTATACAGAACACCCCCCCTTATGAAAGCAAGTATTCATCTCTTTTGCTCTCTAACCCCTCTCTCCGATCCGTCGCAGTGGCAGTCATGGCAGTAAGAGACCACTACGCGACCCCATTTGAAGTAGCCATATAAGGGTTGCTAATGGGAGAGACTGTGGTGATGCACACGTCCCTTTTTAATATATGGGAGGTGCCAATCTAAGTAAACAAAAAGTGACACATGCAACTTTGCATTGTTTATAAACTTATCGCGGAGTGGAAATTTACTCTGGAAAATTATTTAGAAAATTTGATTTAATTCTTTTCTATAAAATAATATCTAGAATTATATAAAAATTTTGATTTATTGATTCAATTTGAAGCATTGTAAATGAATCTTTAAAGTTGCGTTCAGATACTAAATCCTAGAATAAAGGCATTTTTAAATTTTTTTCAACGTTTTTCATACTATAGAGAGAATACAGAAAGACCCCTTGACTGCCTAGAGTCCCGCAGGCAGTGCGTAAGGACCGCCTGGGGAAGGTCATACATAAGATCCCAGGCGGCCCTGACGGGCCGCCTGGGGTCAGCGCAGGCAGTCATTCTGAAGGTTTAGACAGCATGACGTTGGTCCTTCTCTGTACGACCGAACTGACAGACTTTCCTAAAAGAGCTCTGACGGAAGGAAGTCTTGGGTACTTGTGCTCTAGCAGCTCTAGCTACACATGGCTTAACTGCGGTTAACAACCCCAGGTTTTCCAAGTCTTTCTTCCAAACGTTTCTTTCCGTCTCCGCCCTACTTTTTCAAAATGTTTGCGAATACCGCTCTGAAGTTCACGGCAGAAGAGCCTCCTCAGAGGCAATAGTATGCAAACTCCGAGGAGTATCTTCAAATCCTTTCTCTGTGGGTTCGGATGTATGCTTCGTACACTGGACTGCAGAAGTTGTTGGGAGCGATTTGTGTTTCTTCGTTTGGATCGTATAAGGCCCTTCACAAGAGGGCTAACAAGTTGGTGCAAAACCCCCAGCACACACTGCCTCAGCGTTAGATTGCTGAAGAACTTCCGGAGTTCCAGAAGAGATTGAAGGACTCGGGAGCCGCTTTCATTGCAGCACTTCAAGGAGTTCAGGTCCAGCTGCCACCAGATCTCTAAAAGGAGACGGCGTGGGACAGTGTCACGTTCTCACGTTTCCCTCAGCTAGTGGAGGGAAAAAGCTTTTCCGAAGCCAAACTCGGAGGGGCTTTTCAAGAAGTGCAAGATGATTTGAAGGATCGGGACTTTGAAGCACATGACTAGGTTGCAGGCATCACTTTCTGGCCTCTTCTTTGTAAAGAGACGAAAGCGTTGGCACAGACAAAGCCAAAGAAGCAGGTGGGGGGGCAAGGGAAGCCGGTAGCCATAAAGTACAGCTGGGAGTATCAGAAGGAGGTGATGGCGGAAGTATCACCTACGCTGGACCCCCGCCATACTCGTTATCATGACTGGGTGCCCTCTGTTGCCTCCGGAATCCTCCGTGTCATCTCCAGTTCAACCGGGGTAGACATGGAGATTTCGACCCTTCACAAGTCTCTGTTGTCTGCAGCTGGCACTTCAAATGGCAAGCTTGCAGACCCAACCCTTCAAGCCATGCTTCCGGGGGGGGTTAGTGCTCTTACCAACCCCGACTTCGAGTCGATGAGCGTGGAGACGGCACGACAGCTCCGTCAACTGTCTTTTAACTTTGCTTCAAAGTACGACAAGCATTTTAGCCCTTTGGGTAGCCGAAATCAGAAAGAAAAGGAGAAAGGAAGCCGTGAAAAGAGGGAGGGATCTGATGGAAATGGATAGAGACGGCAGAATGGACAGAGCGAGAAGTCTCACTCAGAGTCTTCATCTAGCTCTTCGTCTGGCAATTCTTTCTCGCTGTCTGAGTTCGACGTCTCTCGCATCGCAGCGCAAATGTTGCAAATGTAAAAGAAGAAGCAGAGTGAGAAGGAAAAAGAGAAGGAGGGGGAGAAAGGGAATAGAAAGAAGGAGAAGGTTCGCTTCTCAGAGGAGAGAGTGAGAATGGCTAACGCTTCTTGCGCAGCTGAGCTCCAAGAGTTGGTTAGACACAGAAGTGGTCATATCGACATCGTGTTCGACTATTCTAAGCTTCCTTTTGCACTTCAGGATATCCCCATCTACGAGGCAGCATGTGCCACTGAGGGGGGGGGTTCAGAGATGACCACCGTCTCCTCGACTTCCAAGGAGAACAAAGAGGAGGGGGGCAACTTCGACCCTTTCTAGGACTATCCTGGAGGGGAGGCAGCGTTCAAGGCCAGATTTGCCCACTGCTGATTTCATCATAAATTTCTTTTCTCCAATTTATCTCTGCCTCCACATGTGGTTGATAACTTGTTATGCATGCAGTTTCTCTATCGTCAGGATCTGACAAGTGACGATCCTTTGGACTTGCGAGAAGAGCATGAATTACATTTTCGGCACGCATTACTATCATAAACGATCAATGGGGGAAGAGAAGAAAGATTTTGGGCTCAGTAGTTGGAACATGCGGCTGACCTTTATTTTCTTTACTTTATATTCTTCCTGTCTCGCTCCCTCCGTTCTTATGTGTCACATTGGAATCGAGGGGGGGAGTGAAGAATGAAGACCGGGGAGATTGAGGTACGTCGCCGGCCAGACGAGATTAAAGGTGGCGCCGGGATGCGGGTCTGCCGCGCCTGCCGCCCTACGATATGCCTTCGCCTTCCAGGGCCGCTTGCATTGCGCGATGCATCATGTGCCTGATTTGGTTGCATTCAGATCGATTGACGGTGCATCATTCATTGAAGCTTCTAGCTTTACAAGAACGTTCGTCCTTCTCTGTATGACCAAACTGACAGACTTTCCTAAAAGAGCTCTGACGGAAGGAAGTCTTAGGTACTTGCGCTCTAGCAGCTCTAGCTACACATGGCTTAACTCCGTCTTACATCCATCTTTTATGTATTTGACTGGGTATTTGATTGATTTCATACTATATATAAAATATAATCATAGACATTCATTGATAACATTGGTTAAAGTGTTTTCTAAAGAATTTTGCAAAAACAGTAGGACAATTGCAACATGTGAAAGAATTCATGTTTCACCAGTATCGAAACTGTTATTGAAGAGCACAAGAACCGGTTGGAACTCCCAAAACTTTCTGGCTTTGAGGCTTTCTTGCTTTGTTTGCCTTCTTTGACTCCTGTACTTCTCTTCTCTTTGCTTCCAAAGCTGCTTCCTCTTTCTCTTTCATCTGCTTCTGTTTCTTCTGCCTCCAAGTTGTTTGGGGCTCCGGACGGGGGAAGGGAACACCCAGACCTTCACAGATGTCCAGAGGCTGTGGCGCCAAGTCAGCTGCAGTGCACACACGCACACGCACATGCACACAAACCTTTCACATAATCACAACAGATCGACTTATTCAGACACCCAGATTAAAATCAGTCTTGAATCAGATGCAAATTCGACAAGAAAAAGTGCACATAGCTCACGTACTGACTCTGTCTGCCTTTCTCCCTCCTAGTGTAGACCGACTCGGAGTCTCCCAAAGACACACCCAAACCCACACACGCGCACGCAGCTTTTATCTACTGCAGACAGAAAGCAGACGAAACAGATGCAAATCAAAACAGACGCAAAATGGACTCGGAAGAGAGAGAGTCTACTATCTCATCCCCCACCGCCCCCCCCATGCAGCCCCCCATGCATGGCAACCAACCAACGAACCTGTTGTCGCGCTGTTGTCAAATCCGATCAAAGTCACCATCAGCGCTCCCCGATTCTCTGTGTACTTCTCGTCAGCCCTCACCCAGCGCATCGGGACAGAGCGGTACTCAGCTGCAGTCCCAACATTCCATTTCACAGTCGCCACCCCCCCCCCGAAGAAGACCCTCAAGACGAGACGCTCCATTCCCTTCGACGCTTCTCGCATGGTCGCTTCCACTGTGTCGGAGAGATGGCCAGGGTCTGCAGAGTCTCTCACTCCGCACATGCCGTTGATCGCCGTTGTAAGCACCCCTGGAGGCTTGCCTTCAGGCAGGAAATCCACCAGACGCTCCTTCTGCTTCTCGGCAGCTCTGTCCCTCGGAGGCGGGGGGAGTCGGCACGCGACGGCTGTTCTCGACTTCTGGACGGATTTGTGGATCGACACGCTGTTGGGCAGAATGGTCACGAGACGGAACTGACCTGGCTGGGTCTGCACCATCCATTCAATCAATCATTAATCGATGGGTTGGTTCCCTTATTCATATTCTCTACATACATTGTACATTGGTTCATTCAGTCATTGATTCTTTCATTTATTTTGTCGGAAAGCCATTCAGTGACTCAGAAGCCCAGTCCAGTTCTCAAACATACACGTACCAGAAAGGAAAGACAACGCAGATCCATCCTTCCATCCATCAAAGCCTCGACCCAGGAGAGACAAACGAAGACAGAAGGAGAGAGAGAGAGAGAGAGAGAGAGAGAGGGAGAGAGAGAGAGAGCAAGAGAGAGAGCAAGAGAGAGAGAGAGAGAGAAAGAGAGAGAGAAAAGGAAAGAAAGAAAGAAAGAAAGAAAGAAAGACGGGCAAGAATGGATCAGTCCGCCCTGAAGGCATCGAGAGCGGCAAATGAAAAACTCCCACGGACACCTTGCACTCCGGCGACTGACTCAACCAGCCCATATGCATCCTCCCTCCATCCCTCCCTCTTTCCATCCCTCACAGCCAGCCAGACAGGATCGACAGAAACACAGACAGACAGACAGACTGACCACAGCAAATCCGACAGTAGAGTCACGAGTCCATCTCCAGTTGCTCTGGCACACAAGGACCCACATATCCTCCCCCACACGCTCGAACACACGCAGGGCCACAGGAGAGCTCAGACTCCGACCACTTCTCATCCTGCATGCACACACACACACACACACACACACACACAGAGAGAGAGAGAGAGAGAGAGAGAGACGTTCAGAAACAGAAAACAAGACAGGGAGGGGGGGCGGTAGACACAGACAGACAGAAAAAACGTTCCTGGTAGCTTTAGTCATCTAAGAAAGGGGCAAGAGAAACAGGGAGCTAAAGAAATAGGAAGAAAGACGTCAAAGCAGAACGAAAGAAACTAGAACAGGAAGAAATCGAATGACAGACAATTGGTCGGTGCGCATGCACGCACGCACGCACCCACCCACCCCCCCACCTTTTGTCAAGTTGGGACAGAGAGACCCAAATTTCGCATCTTCCTCCTGGAGGCAGCGCCTCGACGTTAAAGTTCAGCCAGGGAAGACTCGAAGCATCAACCTGCATGAAGCAATCGACGTACGTAGACAAGAACAATCAAACGACAAAGAAAAAGAGATGAAACACGTAAGCAGAATGGAACAAAAGTTGCATGAATAGATAGATGAACAGACAGGCGGGAAATAAGACACACAGCCAGCCAGCAATAGAAAGCAGACAGACAGACAGACAGACAAAAAAAAAAGAGATCCATCCATCCCCACACCGCCCCATGCAAAAAAGGACCGACCGACCCTCCCTGCACATGCCAGCAGAGTTGACTCTCTCGACTGCCCCTCCCTTCTCAGAGGGTCCCCACCCTCCATCATCGCCCCCCCGTCGAGGGAGGACATCAGAGGCCGGGGAGGATCTCGAGCAGCCTGCATGAGGGAGGACGGACAAGGCCAGCAGACCAAGGAAGGTAGGAAGGGACAACATGAAACCCACAAAAACGCACCTTTAGTTGCAGCCACCCACCCAGGGACTCCAGAAAAAGGCAGGAGCCGCGCGCCCTGACTGTCCATATATCTCCAGAACGGTGTGGGAAAAAACAAATGATCGCTCCTTTCTTCCATATCTTCGTTTTCGTCATCTTATCCTGCTGATGCCTGCCACTACGGCAAACCTGCCAAACGGTCAGAGACCGAATTGAAAACCGCAAAGCAAAAACCAAGAAGCGAACCAAAGGAAATAAAACATGACACACAACACACGAAAGGACGAGTGCATCAACGGACCGCCGGAATCAGTCTGCACTCGATAATGTTGCCAAAGTAACGACAGAAGGCCCCCACGGGCACCCAGAAGACCCCGTCCGCCGGCCTCCTCTTGAACCGCTGACTGAGGTCGGCAGGGATCTCACTCTGCATGCAGGCCGACGTGAAAGAAACAGAGAAGGAAAGGCCGGGGGAATGCAAACAGGGATGAATTCATACAAAAGGACAATAGAAAGACAGCACGAGGAATGAGAATGGGAAAAATGGCGAGGTCTCAAAAACACGAAAAAAAAGACAAATCTCAACACAGCGTGCACAGAGAGAGAGAGAGGCACAGAGACGACAGAGAGAAAGAAGGAAAGCTGGCCGAAGAAAGATACCCAGCAACACGCCTAGCTGAAGAAAGAGAATCCGTCCTCCCTCAAGACAGACAAACCTTGAAGGGGTCGATCCCCGCGGTCTCGTTGCACCTCAACATCACAAACAGGTTCTCTGCCTCCACTTCTCGAAGTTCCACGTCGGGCTCCTCGTCCTCTCCCTCTCCAGAGCCCCCGCCCTGACCAGGAGCAGGAAAACGTGTGTTGCTGTATTCTGTCATTGCGTCTTCGTCTTCCCCTCCGGCTTTTCTCTTCATGGGCAGCTGCAAAGCAAACAGAGAGGTTCGAAGAGTATGTAGGTTTCATCAGTGTCACAAAATGTTTTGGACCATAGGAGGAAAACACAAATACTGTAGTGACATGGGACAGAATTGCTACTGTGCCTGTCTCCACATGGGTGTTTGTTCGCTGCGAACAGAAGAAAGAAGGCAGAGAGGATGGGGGGGACGATAAATACAGATGGAAGATTGGAAACAAGGGTAAAACAGCGAGAGAATTTTTGGACTCTCTGGAAATCTTCATATGGCACTTTGTTAGGGTGAACGTGTCTACGTCTGCGTGCGTATACACGTGCGCCCGTGCGTCCGTGTGTGTGTGTGTGTGTGTGTGTGTGTGTGTGTGCGTGTGTGTTGCGACGGTTGACTAGCCAGCTCACCTGTTTCGAGACTGTGTGTGCAGCCACTGCACACACTGAATAAGTGCGTCTGGTTGCGAGAGGAATGTCATCCTCGAGGACTCTCTTCTCATCCACGTCGCACACAAACAAACTCGAGTCCTGAATAGATGCCGCAAGATTGATTGAAAACAAAAAAAAACAGATTCGGAGCACGTCTTCTCGTTTGCATTTTGTTGACGAAGGAACGATCTCAACTTGTCACAGGGATGCAGGAACGAAGCGCAAGAGAGCAGGAGAGCGGAAAGGACCATAGGGAAACAGAAGAGAGAAGGGGCATCACAGAAAGTAGGACTGCGCAAGCTTGCCGACACTTGTTGCCATTTCGGTCGACATAGTGCAGTCAATGTTGCGGCAGAAAAGAAAACAAAAAACGCGCAGGGACAGATCACATCGATTCAGAATTTCTCTCAAACTCACTCAACAGGGCCGAGGGCCATGCAATCACAAAAAACTCCACTCAGTAGCTGTTTGAATTAATTGACTCACGAACTGACTTACTGACCAAGCGCGCCTGCATGTATGCAAACAGCTCGTCTCCAGCCACGTGAGACACAGGAAATCTCCCTGCCACGCCGCCTGCAGGAGAAGAGAACACAAAAAAAGAAAAGAGAATATGTATACATAAAAAAGAGACACACAGGGAATCTCCCTGCCACACCACCTGCAGGAGAAGAGACGAAAACCCCAGAGGCACGCTGCGAAAGAGAGGAACGAGCAGACAGGTACACAGACAAGACAGATGTACACACACGCAAACAGCACTCACACACACACACACGCACAAAAGAGCGAGAGAGGGGGAGGGAGCGGGGAAGAAGAAAGAGGGCGGAGGGACGAAAGAATGAAGGACCGAAAAAGAAAAGGGCAGAAACAAACAAACATACCAACCAGTCAAATCAACGAGGGCCTCCTCGATCAGCCCCCCGCCCCCAATTGCGGCATAGCTTCCATGGGCCCTGGCATACCCCTTTTCGATCAACAGGGGCCTGCATGCATGCACAGACAGAGGGCGGTACACGGACGGACAGAGGGACGGAGGAGGAAGGAAAGCATTGTGAGGAACTGAACACTTATACACATACAGAGGAGCGTGAGACAAAAAAGAAACTTTATCCGAAAGAAAGAGGTCTGGAACGGCAGGGACGCAAAAGCTGAACGTTCAAAAACCGAGAGAGACCCTCTGACTTAACCTTCACTGAATTACAGATGAAGAAAGGGGTAAGTATGTGAGGAACAACGGAGGAAAAAAGAAAGGAAGAGAAAGAAAAAAAGGGACACAAGAAAAAAAAAAGGCCGACCAGACGGGCGCCTGGTCATCAACGCGGCCTGCACAGACAGACAGAAGAAGAACGTTTGTTCAATCAGTCGTTTGTTGGGTTCTCTCAATAGCTTTTTGTTCCTTCTTTCCTCAAGTCCTCTGGCAGCTTCTCAGGCTTCACACAGCAAGGAAGGACAAAAAGACGGAAGAAAGGAAGGCACGAAAGAGAAAAAGGAAGAAAGAAAGGAACAAAAGAGGAAAGGAAGGAGGAAAGGGCACGCACAGGTAGACGGAGAGGACATCGAGGGCTGGAAGGAACTGTCTACAAGAGTGAAAAAGAGATTCGTTCTCTCTCTCTCTCTCTCTCTGTCTGTCTCTCATACACACACAAAGACACACAGAACGACGGAGCGAGCGAGGGGCAGAGAAGGACGGAGAAGGCAGCCAGACTGACAGAAGATAGGGATGCCATCACTGTCCACAGGAAAGAAGTCGTCGATCACCGCTGTTACCCAGATGCCGTTCTTGAAGAACCGCACCCCATGAACTCCTCTGCCCAAATCGCTCGCAACCAGGAGCTTCTCCAGGAGGGGTCTCTTCAGACTCACGGCCTGCAAAGAGAAAGGATTGATATGATCAGGAGGAAATCATTTCTATGCAGCAAAATGGGGTGGGTGGATTTAAATGTCCCCCCCCCGCACACTTCTTCTGAAGGCTTCAGCAAAGGGACGGCAGATTCTCTCTCTCTCTCTCTCTCTCTCTCTCTCAGCAAGAACAGTTTTTGATCATATCCCGGGAGTGTGGGAAGAAGTCGAAGACGAGACACACAAACACTAGGAATATGTCCGTCTTCGCCCTTTTTTACTTACCTGCATTGCTCCGATCAGGTACCCATTCAGGAGGCTCCCCTGGTAGAATCGGGGCGGCCACCACTCCTCCTGGGGGCTCGGCATCACTCGGGCCTCGGCTGGTGTGGAAGAAAGAAGCAAACAGGCAAGGAGGCAAGAAGGACAGAGAGATCCACTTGGAACAGAAAGGGGCTAATCACGATGTGTCCGTGTCTGTCTCTCTCTCACTCTCTCTCTCTGTGCGTGTGTGTATGTGTGTGAGGAATGGAGACAGGAAGGAAAAAGCGAAAAATGGGTAGGGAAGAAGTTGAGAGCAGAGTCAGATTCGGTGCTCCAGAGAAAAGGAAAGAATGCAGGAGAGAATGAATGAGTGAATGCATGAACGAAAGAAAGACAGGCACAGATCTTCGAGCGAACCAGACGGACAACACTTAATAGAAATGGCCAAGCAGCACATCGGGGAAGCAACTAGAAGAGAACATGCGAAAAACTGAATGTACGGGGGAGAACCACAACAACCAGTGATAATCGCAGAAAAGAAATCACTGCAAAAAGTCACTGACGTCCGTAGATATCCGGAAGTCTGAGGAATTCATAGGGGGCAGCCATGTATCGTGGACCGAGTCCGAACCCCCCAGTGGAAAGTTTGGCGCTCTTCAGGCAGGTTCGTTCTGTGAAGTTCGGGCATTTGTACTGGTAGAAGGGGCCGTTGGCTGCGCAGGCCTGCAGGACGTTTTCTTTTGTTTTGATGCAGATCGATCGATCGAGGGATTTACAGAAGGCAAAGAGCGTGTACGTGTGTGTGTGACCGTCAGAAAGAACCTCTACGGGTGCTCCGGAAAGAGCCCGCGTAATCAATCACACGGGCATGAAGGAAATGGAGGAAGCATGGCTGCTGCTTTTTTTGTAGGTGGACAAAAGAAACGCGTACACCATCACAATGCAGAATGAATGCCAAGATTCTCTCTGCCTTCCTTCCGCCTTAGAGTAAACAAAAACGTGGGAAGAAACAGACATGAAACAACAAAAGAGAATGCATTAGACCGTAAAAATCTCAATGTCCAAAGAAAGGCTGAGCGTGTGTTGTCGACACTCTAAAGGTTACTGCTTCAGTCTCTCGCTCTCCCTTCGCGTCTTTCTTCCCTTCTCTACTGCCAGCAACATGATATCCCTCGCCCCCCTCCGTCCCTTCATGTGTCCTTTCTCTTCTGCCTCCTCCCTGCCCGCCTGCCCGCCTGTCTGTCTGACCTCGCTGGCCTGCACGACTGCTGCCACCAGGAGTTCCCTCGTGTCCTTTTCGTTTCCCTTCGCGACGTACCAATCGTCGTGCTGCATGAGGAGGGGAGAGGCGGAAGTAGCAGCGATCAGGGGTAAGTCATGGAAGGAGCACGTGCAGAATCTTTTTGCATCCGGTTGCAGGGCAGTAGAGTGCGATGCGGTGTGCTCAAAACACAATGGGCAAAAGAAGAAAATTGGATATTGATCAGGAGAGCTAGAAAGGGAGAGGAGACGGAGAAACACAATTCCGCTGCAGCATCAGAAATCCAATTCAAGGCTCAGACTGGGTGGAGCGATAAAAGCAAGAGAGCCAAGAATTCAGGGAACTCATCCACAAGTAATGCAGACAGAGGAACAAAGCGCCTCTGCCTGTGCCCACCTGGTTGCCGAGGTAGGACATTGTCGATTTCCCACTTCCTTTCTGATTTTTGATCCCGATCGTTGTTCTGCACGCTCAACTTTACTTCAGAGATGTGCGCCTCTTGTGTCACACTGTCTCCTCAAAATCCTCCGCCCGTGACACGAATATTTGGGCACTGTATGAAGTGCTAGAAATATCCGAATGCGTTTGAGACGCGAGTTCAGGAACGGAACAGAACAAACACGAAGGAAGATACGGCGATTGAAGCGTCTCTTTCAGGCGTGCGCAGCTTCTCTCTCCGTTGAAAGAGCAGGCAAAACGCAACTTACCCACAGATCCGGTGCGCGGTACATCGGCACAAGGTCAAGATCGGGACTGTCAGGGTTTGTGAATAAATGTCAGCAACATCGTCGCTGATTCGTCAGATTTCGTCAGAGGATGTCGGGGGCGTTGTTTGTCGAGCAGATCGGGAGATCCATGGAGATCCAATGGAGATCCTTATGTCCAAGTGCATGCGTTCCGTCACGCGCGGGCCCGCGCCGGGCTGTCGGCGATTATATAGCTGCTATCGCCCCTGACACCGGTCCAGGAAAGGGGACCGTGCGTATCCCTTCCAAGCGGACCCTCGGCCACCGCCGCCGCCTTATTTGAACCTGCGTGACGGTAGTTGATCGGCCGCCCGCCCCCCCCGCCACGTCGGGGGACGTCCCCCCCGTCCCCCACATTTAATTTGCCTACCGCCACCACGAAGTTTGGGGACGTCACAAATAGGGTGGCAGGGGCGATTAGCTGCTGTGGGCTATATAAATCTTCGACCGCGCGCGCCCATGCAGCCTGTCCATCTCCGCGCGCATGTACGTGCCATCTATGTGCCATGTGCCGTCTTCATTAGGTAATCCAACTAATGAAGAGTCAAATGTATGGCAGCTGTACTAGCAAAAAAAATGACCTCCATTTTTGAAGGGCATCTTGGCTGTGA